>JANHFX010009034.1:0-12233 GCA_027560015.1 Chloroceryle amazona
CGGCACACACTGGTGGAATGGAAGGGTGCTGGACAAGCAGGATGGGTCTGTGCCAGTCCTGGGGAGCCCCAAAGCCAGGAGAGGCTCTGGAGGGCAGGGACATGGGGCAGCATTTAATCCCCCCCTCCTTTCTTACAGACTCCAAGGAACCCCAGCGGCCGCTGGCCCACGAGTGCCTGGGCGAAACCCTGCGCATCCTGCGCCAGGTCATCAACAAGTACCCGCTGCTCAACACCCTGGAGACCCTGACGGCCGCCGGGACCCTCATCTCTAAAGTCAAGGGTGAGATGACAGGGCTGGGGTCTCTGTCCCACTCCCCACCTGCCCCAGGCCAGGATGTGTGGGGTCCAGAGGGCCCATGGAGGGGCTGCCAGGAGCAGAGCTGCCCCATGGACAGGCGGAGAGAGCGAAGGCACCGACTGGCTGCTCGCTGCCTTTTAGTTTTAAGGACAGTGCTGCGTCAGAAATGATGGAGCTCAGATCCCTGCCTAGGGCTTTCCAATCCTGGCCACAGGAAAAACACTCAAATAATCAGATCCTGCTCCTGGCAGCACCTCGTGTTTATAGGAGAGGGGCGTGAGGAGCCCGGATCCTGGCCGGGGCACCACCTCCTGCGCACGGTTACGCCAGCGGGGAGGGGGCCGGCTGCGCTAACCGCAGGCACAGCACAACAGTCTGTGTCACCGCCGTCGCTTCCTGGACACCCAACAGCAACCGCGAGGGTACAGGAAGCCTCGTGGTGGGTGGCAGGAGGTCTGCTGTGGGGCTGGCCCTACATGGGGCCGGGACTGAGAGGGTTCAGGCTGCCCATGTGCCTGGGCAGAGGGGGGGGAGCAGATGCCAGAAGATCCCAGCCCGTTGAGGGGCTCAGCTCATTGGCACCCCCGAGGAGCTGCCGGGGAAGGCATCATGAGCGTCCCTGGGCAGCACCATCTGTGCCAGTCCACGCTGCTGCCGGCAGTTCCTCTTTGGGCTGTGCTCCCAGAGATGCCATCCTGCCCCACAGTGGGGCTCTGGGGGTGCCATAGGACACTGAGGGCAGGGGAACAAGTCCAGTCAGCAGCACTTTTCCAGCAGCTCTGGCTAATGGCAGTAAAGAGAAACACGAGCCAAGGGATGCTGGCAGGAAAGTCAGTCCTGGGAGAAATGGGGGGCAGAGCCCCAGTGCTGCACTGGAGAAAGTCCATCACCCATAGGGATGATCCTCTGCTCCCTCAACCCAGTCCCACAGCAGGGCTGAGACTGGGCAGGAACTGGCAGGTCCTTCTCCTGCCCGATGCAGGGACAGGTGCTTGTGGTGACAGTGTCCCCATCTCCAGGTTACCATTATGAATCCAACAGTGAGACGGACAAGCGGGAGTTCGAGAAGGCCGTGGAGACCATCGCAGTGTCCTTCAGCAGCACGTAAGGGGCTTTTGGCCAGCTGTTCCCCAAAGAAGATCCCTGATGGACCCCATCACCCCGCCAGCCAGGACACAACTTTCACCCCCTGCCCACGTGTGGCAGCTGGTTTGGGGGGGTGTTTGGGGAAGGGCCCCGTGGAGAGGGCAGATTCACTCCTGCTGCTCACACCAGCGGTTCCTCCGATACTGAGGAGGGACCCCAAGGCCTGCTCCAGCCCACAGGCTCCATCTCCCAGCCCCTTTTCAGTGCTAGGCCAAGGTCAGCTCCTCCACCCGAACTGCCCCTGGAGCTGAGCTGATCCCCACTGCGACCAGTACTGCAGCTCCAACTGCCCTGGTCCTCGCCCAGTCCCTGGGACGCAGCTCGGGTGATGCTGTGTGACTGCCCGTGCTCCCTTTGCTGAGCCCAGCCATGTTCCTCTCGTCACAGCGTGTCCGAGTTCCTCATGGGGGAGGTGGACAGCAGCACCATCCTCTCCATCCCACCCAGCGACCAAAACCAGGTGAGGTGCCAGCTCCCATCGCGCGGGTCCGGGATGTGCCGGGGTGCTCAGACCCCAGCCGTGGGATTTCCAGCTCGCCCCCAAGCCCAGTGGAGCTGCCTGTGGGGCTTCCTGTCCTCACCACCGTCCCAGGGAGGGGAAAGTCCATCCGACAGCTCAATCCAAAGGGCTCGGGAAGGGATGGAGCAGCTCTGTCAGCAGAGGTGGAAAGCAGGGCTCTGGGTGCTGGCTGTAGCTCCACCCTGGTCCAGTGTGTGCACAGAGCCAGGGATTTCTCCAGTGACATTCCCATTAGCTCCTGGCCTTTGGGCAGAGCCCCGGGCTGGGCACAGCAGACTCCCAGCAGCAGCAGAAAGGCTCCAGCAGCTCTGGGCTTCTGCCTCCCCTCCATCCACCAACCCCTCCAACCGCTCTCCTTCCTCTCACCTGATCACTCTTTTTTCTTTCCCAATTCCCAAAGACCATGGAGAGCCTCTACGGGGGGATCCCCGGGCCCGGGGGAGTCGGGATGCCCTCGGGCATGGAGACCTATGACACGGGTAAGCAGGCGGACTCTGGGCGCAGGGGTCAGGCTGGTGGGGTACCCGGTGTCTGCCCGGTTGTTGCCGCAGTCCTGAGCTGCACGCGGCTGCTGCTGGCACCAGGGGCTGGCGGGACACTGGCACAGCCCGATGCCAGCACAGGTACGGGGAGGTTTGCACCAAAATCTCCTGGAGCTTGCAGGGGAAGCCAGGGATGTGCTGGGCTGTCCAGGGCTGTCCTGGGAACTCAAAGGCGTGTGGAGGGAGCAGTGAACACGGTGCCAGTAACACAGTTTGGTGCCTCTCTCCTTTTTCTCTCCCCACCTTCCCCCTCGGCCCATCCCAGGCCGTCCTCCTGCCGAGGAAGTGGACGTGATGCTGCAGCGCTGCGAGGGGGGCGTAGACGCCGCCCTCCAGTACGCCAAAAACATCTCCAAGTACATGAAGGACCTCATTGGATACCTGGAGAAAAGGACCATGCTGGGTGAGATGGGGAGGATGGTGGGTGGGTCCTGTCCAGAGCGGGGCTGAGCCCCTCACAGCAGCATCAGAACAGGTCGAGGTCCTCTATGATCAGTGAGGCTGAGGGAGTCGGGCACTCTGAGGGCAATGGTGGAACTTCATCTTGAGGTTTCTTTTTGAAAGGAACCCAATCAGCAGGGAAATCCCAGGGTCTCGGATGTCTTTTCACTTCCAACATTTTTCTTCCAGAGATGGAGTTTGGCAAAGGGCTTCAGAAGATGGCCAACAGCTGCAAGCAAACCATCAGTCAGGAGGTAAGTCCACATGTCCCTAAAGCCACCAGGTGTCCAGGCTGTGGGGGTGGCTCAGGAGCAAGCAGCCTGTGACTGGACTGCTCCGGGACGGGGCTTTCATCAGCATCAGGCAGCCAGGCCAAGCCTTGGGGTCTTCTTCCCCGAACGCAGCACCAGAGGACACATCTCCTTTGGTTGACGCTGCAGTGCTGGAGCTCAGGACGTTGCATTCTCTCCTTTCCCAGACCAACATGCCCTTCCTGTCCATCTACCTGCTGGCCCTGGAGCAGGATATGGAGCACGGGACGTCGGTACAGCAGGCTGCCAGCACCCTGCAGAACCAGACCTTCCTCCAGGTGAGAGGATGAAAGGCCAGCTCCAGAAGGGTCTTCTCCAACAGCTGGGCAGGAAGGGGGGCTGGTGGTCTCCTTAGCCCTTTGGCCACAGGCAGATCTTCCAAGAAATGCAATCCGGTTGCTGCTCAGCCCAGCCACTGCTCGGGCTTAGCCTTCCCTGGCGATCCCAAGCTCCCAGCCAGTTGCCAAGTCTTTCAAGGGGTCACGTTCAGAAGAATATAGAAGAACATCCCCCCCCGCCCCTGCCAAAGTCTGGCAAATCAACCAGCATCTCCTTATCGATCTCCCCCTCAGCTGAGGCTGCTCCGCATTCCCATGTTCTCCTCCAGCCCAAGCTGCCCCCATCACCTTGGGAGAGTCGCTCTCCGGAGCCGTTTGCCAGAGAGAGACCCAACGTCCCTTCAGAGGGTGGCTCTTGCTTAGCCCAGTCTGGAGGAAACTGCATCTGGCACTTCCCAGGCTGCAGATTTTCATCCGTGACACAAACCCTCCCTGCAACCGAGCCCCAGTGGGGAGGGTAACAACGGCCACGGGGAACTTCTCCTTGCAAAGCCTTTTGCAAAGGGAGGAGCCGCGAGCGTTTAGCTCAGACCACCCTGAGGGGTTTTTCTCCCTCCCGCTTCAGCCACTAATGGTGAGACGCCTGGAACATGAAAAGCGCAGGAAGGAGATCAAGGAGCAGTGGCACCGGGCGCAGAGGAAGCTGGTGAGTAACAGCCCAGCACGGGCTGGGGCTGCGCTCCCCGAGCCCAGTCTGGAGCATCCCGTGGCACCTACCCCTCTGAGGATGCCAGACCCTGTCCCTCTCCAGTAGCCGTGGGTGCTTTGTCCTGGGGCACGCTGGAGGACCTGTGGAATTTGTGGGGGATAACGATCCCCGAGCAGAGCTCAGTCCTCACCCTGAGCCGCTGTTTTCGCTGGCAGCAAGAGGCCGAGGTGAACCTGCGCAAGGCCAAGCAGATATACATGCAGCGCAGCGAGGAGCACGACAAGGCCAAGTACATGGCAGTGAAAGCAGAAGAGGAGCAGCAGAACACCACCAGCAGCATCACCACCAAAACCCTGGACAAGAAGAGGCGGCTGGAAGAGGAAGCCAAAAACAAGGTAGGAACAAGACAGCACTGGACACGGGCCGAGCATCTGCTTGGGAAGAACCTTCTTGCTCCGAGCAGCCGAGCTGCATGGACTGCAGGGAGGTTGGACTAGAAGACCTTTAAAGGTCCCTTGCAACACAAAATGTTCTATGATTCTATGGCTCAGCTGTCCACAGGTCCTTGGACACGGCACAGGGATGGCCAGAGGAACAGGGTCCAGGTGCAAAGGGCTGTCCTTGTTCTCCTTACCTATGAACCGTTTCCATCTCTCGCTCTCCCAATCGCCAGGCAGAAGAGGCGATGGCCACGTATCGGACCTGTGTGGCGGATGCGAATACTCAGAAGCAGGAGATGGAGGATATCAAGGTGAACTCTTTGCGGCAGATCCACGAAGTCATCAAACAGAGCGACCAGGTCATCAAGACGGTGAGTGGGGTGTGCTTGGGATGGCCCCCAGGGCAGGGGGGTGGCTGTACCTTGCTCAGGAGAGGTGCAGAGCTGCCTCCTCAGCAGACCTGGCTCAGCCACCCCTGTTTCAGGTGAGGTCCAGGTGGATGTAGAGCTCTCCTCACCCCCTTGTGCTCTGAGGAGCCAAGGCTCAAGGCTGCAGACTGAGCCCCGCTCTGTGCTCCTGATTCCTCATCTCTCCTGGAGCTCCTTGTCTCTCTCTCCCCCGTGCATCAGCTCCCAAAGCTCACATCTGAGTTTCTCGATGTTCTTTTTAGGCCACCATCTCCTTCTACCAGATCATGCACATGCAGACGGCTCCGCTGCCCGTCAACTTCCAGACACTGTGCGAGAGCAGCAAGCTCTACGACCCCGGGCAGCAATACGCCTCCCACGTCAAGCAGCTGCAGCGCGGGGACGAGCCCGACACCCAGTACGACTTCGAGCCCTACGTGTCACACAACGCCTGGTAGGAAAGGAGAGGAGAGGGGGAAATCATTCCTGGGTTACACTCATCTTTGTCGCTGGCAACCTTCCCCTGGGCTCCCCTGCAGAAAGCAGCATGGACCAGCTGGGAAAGCTGGGGCTGGACCAGCTGGGAATTGCCCTCACCTCCTCCCGTGGGTGAGACAGACTGTCTCGTGTTTATGAGAGGACCATAAATCCCACGGGAGGGGGACAGTGGCCAGGAAGAAGGTTTCCAAGTGTCCTTCCATCCTTTCCATCCACTCGGACATTCCTTTTTCTCCTCTGTTCTGCCCCCAGGTCCCCCTTCACCCGGACGCGGAAAGGCAGCTTCAATGCCAGCGACTTCTCCACCAGCACCAGCTCCGACGGGGCTGGGCTGCCCAAGGACGGGACCAACCTGGAAGGAGGGGCAGGAGCCAGGGAGCAGCCAAGCGGGGCTGCAGAGCGGAGAGGTGAGCCCAGAACCCCCCCATCACCAGCCCCCAGCCCCACTCACAGCCGGCTGTGCCCTGTCCTTGTCCAGACCAAGGCAGGAGCTCCATGGGTGCTGAGGGGCTTCTGGTCACAGCAGCGGGACAGGCTGGAGCCTTGCAGGCAGTGGGACAGGCTGAAGGACACAAAATCAGATTGATGGACTTTTCTTGGTGTCTTGTGCTACCTAAGAGACCATTCTCCATCCTCCCATCCCTTCCTTCCCTTGCTGGGCATGTTACTGAAGGCATCTCAATCCCACCAGCCCCCTCACCAGCCTGTCACCAGGAAAACAGCTTCCCCCAGGGATTTAAACATCTCCCAGGTCCAGGCTGCTCTGCTGTGTATTGCAGGAAGCAATCTCACATGGCCCATGTGTTTTCCTCCACAGGTGGGAGGGGACACCAGGTCCATAAATCCTGGCCAACCTCCATTACTGAAGGTGACAGCAGCTTGGATTCGAGCACAGGTAGGCACCGAGCACAGCCCAGGGCAGGTCCTTCTGATACAGGCAGCCTAAAACCAGAGCACAGCCTAAAACCAGCACCAGTTCGGAGCAACCTAGCCCTCCTATCAACCCTGGGTTGGGAATAACCACTCTGATCCCAGTCTCCAACAGGCTGGGATGGATGGATGGATGGATGGATGGATGGGGGCCGTGCTGGCTGCAGCCAGCTCAGCACTGTCCAGACAACACCCCTCAGGTTCTCCAGAGCTGCCCCAGCACGAGGCACATGGTTGCTCACTGGGGAAATCAGCCACCAGCATCAGAACGCGCTCAGGTGAGAAACAGCCTTGCCAGTGGCTTCACTGGCCCGTGGGTTCTCTTTTGGCAGGTGAGTTCAGCCACAAACTCCAGCGGCTCTCTTCCAATGGCACCATGTCCTCTGGTGAAGAGCTGGAGGAGAAGGATGAGACCACCACCCCCTTTGAGCAGAGTAAGTGGCAGCGCGGGGGGTAGAAACCTGGAGTCGTAGAATCACTTGGGTTGGACGAGACCTTGAAGAGCATCGAGTCCGGCTGTTAGCCCAGCACTGACAGGTGCTCTGTTAGTAGTCAGGAGTTCTGGAGGTAAAGGGAACCATTTCTGGGAGGACCCCTGATGGTGGGGAGCCCAGGGGACAAGTGAGCCAGGGCCACGCACCCCAGAGCATGGGCTGCTCGTAACGCTGCTGAAGAACTGGTGCATCCAGCTGGTTTTCTGCTCTGTGGCACTGACCCTTCTGCTCAGGTTTTGCTTAACCTCAACCTGACCTCCTTGGGAGCCAGGATGCAGATGCATTTCTTTGTGTTCTGCTCGTAGGCATCAATGGGATGACCCCAGAGATGACGGCACCAACAGGGCCCTTCCGAAACGTTGGCTTGTCCAAGGCTGCCCAGACTCACCGGCTGAGGAAGCTCCGTACCCCTTCCAAGTGCCGGGAGTGCAACAGCTACGTCTACTTCCAGGGAGCAGAATGTGAAGAGGTAAAGCTGGGAGGAGTGGGAGGAGAGCTTGGTGGGTGGAACAGACGGAGGGCATGTCCCACGAGTGGGGTGACCCCACCAGTACCTGCAGGTCCCTTGATTGACTGTCCCCGGACGGGAGCCACGCGCCCTGCAGCAGCAGATTGTGGTGCAGCTTTTCACTCGGCTGTCCCAGGTTTGCTGTAGAAGCCCAGCCAGGAGGCCTAACACACCCGTGGTCAAACCCACGGCTGCAACCACGGCCAGGTCTAAGCTCTCTGTGGCAGCAGAGGTGCCAGCATGAGCTCTGGGGCAGGACATCCTCAGCCCAGCTCTAGCCTGTATTTAGGAAGATATTCCTCCTTTGGGGAGGGGTCTGTGTGCTTCTCATTGGTCCTGCAGTGTCCCCAGGAGAGGTGTTTTTCCCACCTGCTGCGGTGCTCAGCGAGGTCCTGGTTCTCCGAGCAGTTCCTGGTGTCTCTCAGCAGCTGCCCTTCCACCCAGCCCATGGGGCTGTCTCCCACCTCCACACGTTTCTCTCTGTTCCCCAGTGCTGCCTGGCCTGCCACAAGAAGTGTCTGGAAACCCTGGCCATCCAGTGCGGGCACAAGAAACTCCAAGGGAAGCTGCAGCTTTTTGGGCAAGACTTCACAAAGGCTTCTCAGAGCAGCTCAGACGGCATCCCCTTCATCATCAAGAAGTGCATCTCTGAGATTGAGAAGCGGGCAATGAAAACCAAGGTGACGCTCTCTCCCTTCCCTCTTCTCCAGCTCAGCTGGCTCAGCCACCTCCTCTTGAAATCATCTTCTGCTTTGGCATGAAAACCAACTGGCTCGCTTGTCAGATTACTGCAGGCAGGAAGGTGGAAAGTCCCGGGTGATAAACTTGACCCTGACACCCTCAGACTCCAACCTTGGAAACTCACTTCTTTTGCCTCCCTCTTTCCTATGAAGCAGGAACTACAGGAACATCTGAGCTGGAAGGGGAGGTCTCAGAACAACTTCTGAGAGGGATTCCCAGCCCCAAAAGGAGAGGGTGGGAGCTGGGAGCTCGCTGTTGTGTGCAAAGGCGATGAGAAGCACTTCTCCTCGCTCCAGCTCCCCTTTTCTCTCCTTCACAGGGCATCTACCGCGTTAACGGCGTCAAGACCCGTGTGGAGAAGCTCTGCCAGGCGTTTGAGAATGGGAAAGAGCTGGTGGAGCTGTCCCAAGCCTCCCCTCATGATATCAGCAACGTCTTGAAGCTCTACCTGAGACAGGTACGGTGCTGGTGCTGCTGGGGCTGGGTGGAGGAGAGGTGGCCACAGGAACTGACTTCCCCAAACCAGAGCTGGCTTCACCGAGTCGTCTCTGACAGGGGGAATCTGTGCAAACTGGGCTTAGTAACTGCAGGGCTGAGGTGGTGGGGCCCTCCCAGCCGGGCGTGGGTCAGCGGTGGAGATGGGATCATGTGCATGAGCTGGCTGCAGGTTTCCTGCTCTTGGGGAGCCTTCGAGTGGCAGCGGCTCCTCCTCTTCCTCCTGCACCACCACAGCAGCGGCTTCGTATCTGCAGACAAACAACAACGTGCGGAAGCACCAAATCCCCCCTCCCCCCCCCCGCAAATGGGGAACCAGCCCCTCGAAAAGGGAACTGATCTGGCGAAGGTCGCTCTGTGGGGCTGAGCTCACGTCAGCCCAAGCGCACACCAAACCCACGCTCCGTGGGTCACCCTGGGGTGGGCTCAGCTGGCTGCTGTGCCCTCTGCCCCAGGCACCCTCTGCTCCTGGCAGCCAAACAGCATCACCCACATCCTCCAAGGAGCCACCACAAGGCAGAAGGGGAGGAAGCAACTTCTCCTCGCCTGTCGCTTTGCTGCTTAACCCTTTGGTGCTGCCGTTCTTTGCGGGCTGGTGAAACTCCGCAGAACTCTGCTCCTGGGGCTTAACTCGGGCACGGGACTCAGCTCAAGGGGGGAGGCTCGTCCCCAGGTCCGCTGCACATGAGAAGAGCTCTGAGCAGCCTCTCCGGCTTCTCCAGAGAAAAGCAGAGTGGGAAGAGATCAGTCCCAAGCCACAAACCAGCAGCTCACTGCAGGAAATGGGTTTAAAGTCCCTCTCTGAGGTGCTGGCTCAGAGGGAACCAGCTCTGCTGCAAGAGGCAGCCCCCAAACCATCTGTTCGAGCCACTCTCAAAACATCTCCAGCCCTGCAAAACCACTGATTAGTCAACCCACTGCTCGGCTGCTCCGTACCAGCTTCAAAGCCAGAGGTTCCACCCAGCTGCAGCCCCACCTCGGCTGCAGGTTACACCGACTGCATCCTGCCCTCCCTACCCCTCCCAGCCCGGGACCACCCGTCCCTGGCCTCTTTCCAACCACCTCCTGCGGGCTGGAGAACCCTCTGTGCTGCCCACCCAGGGCCAGGGCTGTCTAGGGAAAAAAAGAGACTCCCTCAACCTTGACCCAGCCAAGAGCACCCAGGGGCTGCTCAAATGCTGCTTTTTGCTTGAACTTCAGAAGGTGCTAATTGGGCAGGACATAGGAGGCTGGGTTGACAGCTTTAGGAGCTGGATAAATAAATGTTGCCTTCGGGGGCTGTTTCCTCGCTGTAGAAAGGCTCCAGATTTGCTCAGCTCAACAGCACGGGGCAGGTCCAGGTCACAGGGGGTGGTGAGCTTCATCCCATGACTCTCCAGCAGCCATCTCCTCTCTTCTTGCTTGCAGCTGCCGGAGCCCATTATGCCCTTCCGCATGTACAACGAGCTGATGGGCCTGGCCAAGGAGAGCTTGCAGGGCGGCGAGGCCAAGGGCAGGGGCGGGAAGGGCGGCCCCGAGCTGGTGGACAAAGGAGCTGACACCGACAGGGTGGTGGTGAACCTGGTGCTGAAGCTGAAGGAGCTGCTGAAGGAGCTTCCACGGGAGAACATGGCCACGCTCCAGTACCTCCTGCAGCACCTGCGAAGGTGAGCGGGGCAGGTCCAGAGCCCGTGCGGGTGCTGGGGCACCTTCCCTTGCTTCCATAAGCAGGAAGGTGAGAGCAGCCTCCCCACTCGTCCCTCCCGTCTGGTGGGGACAGCCCAGCCCTTCCCAGCAGCCGGGAGGTAGCTCCGTGGCAGCAGCTGATGAAGCTCTCGTGTGCCACCAGAGGGGACTCTGGTGCTGTCAGCCCAGCATCTCCTCCAGCCTGGATGTGCCCAGCTGGGCGAGCCCTGCCCGTCCACCCGGCCCTTCTCCCTGCTTGCTCTCACAAGTTCCTCCTCCCCAGGATTGTGGAAGTGGAACAGGACAACAAGATGACCTCAAGCAACTTGGGCATCGTCTTCGGGCCAACACTGATGCGCCCAAGGCCCACAGATGCTACTATTTCCTTGTCCTCACTGGTTGATTATCCCCACCAAGCTCGCATCATCGAGGCCCTCATCATCTTCTACTCGACCATCTTTGAGAACAAGACCACCCCGGTACTGGCCGACCCCACCAAATACACCCTGGACAGCAAGGAGGAGGCAGCTGGCTCTGACCTGGTAGGAGTCCCTGGGGAAGGGAGATGGGATCCCTCAGGGGACACGGAGCCAGACGGGACAGTCTGGAGCAGATCAGCCAGGGGAGACCCTCCTGCAGCCCCAACATCCCCCACCCCTGCCCTGACTGATGTCCTGGCCTCATGCTCTGCCCTGCAGGGATCTCCCCCATCCCTGCTGTGCCCCGCAGTGGGTCCAGCCGACACCGCTGCCCCTCTCTTACAAAGCTCACCTTGCTTCCCCACCTCCCCCCTGCACCCCTGCGCCACTCACCGGTGATTTTCTGCCCCAAAAGAAGAGTCTCAGTAGGTGAGATGGGAAGGGGGGGAGGATGGAGCCCACGCACTTCCACGCCGGGACCAGAACACAGCATCTCTCCATTTTCTGGAGCCGTTTCTCAGGGAATGAAGTTTCTGTCCCCTCCACACCCTCACCACAGCACCTCTTCCTCCCAGGCCAGCCCGGGCTCCCCACCCGCAGCTTCTCCCGGCAGCGTCCCCTACCTCGAGCTGCCTTCCGAGAAGAGGAATTCTGACTTCGGCCCCGACCCGTTTGCAGGTAAGTGAAAGGTGTCTGGTGGCTCCTCCCCAGCAGGCCCAGGTCTCTCGGGAGGTACCAGGGGAGTCACCAGTGACAGTAACACTGAGCCCTTCCCTTGTCCTGAGTGACACCAAGTGCACCGAGGGCACCGCGGTGCTGGGGAGGGTGCAGCTCAGGGCTCCCTGTGCCCCGCAGAACCCGGCGACCGCTCCATCGACTCCGACTCGGAGCTGGAGGACAGCGGGGAGCTGCTGGAGGCCGCGGAGCCACGAACCCAGCTGAGCAAACAGGAGAGCGAGACCAGCACGGAGGAAGCCCAGTTCTGCGACGACGGCAGCGAGGGGCAGCGAAGCCGGAGCTGCAGCGTGGGCCAGTCGGACGCAGAGGGAACCGCTCCCCGCTGCTGCAGCCCCCCGGGAGAAGAGCAAAGCGACGCGGAATAACTGCCCGAGAGCCGCCAGCGCGGACTCCAACACAAACCAGTCCAACACCGCATCCTGGCACCTGGCAGCCGGGTGCCCACGAGCAGCAGCCCCAATTTATCTAAGCCACCAAAAAAAACACATCCTGTGCACTGGGATGGGGCAAAATCCAGACGCTGCCCAGCGTAGGGACACGGGAAGCTGCGGTGTTGAGGGGTGGGAGGCACAACATGGAGCCCCCAGCAGCTCAGCGGGGTTTGGTGTGTCAGCTGCAGGCAAGTCCTCGCTGGTTCCTGGCTGGAGCTTT
>JANHFX010009035.1:0-57867 GCA_027560015.1 Chloroceryle amazona
AGCAACCTGATCTAGTGGGAGGTGTCCCTGCCATTGGCAGGGGGGTTGGAACTAGATGATCTTTAAGGTCCCTTCCACCCCTGATGATTCTATGATTGTAATGAATACAAAGACTTCTGTTTTTAAGAAATTAATACCTTTAAATGTTGCTTGAATTTCCAACCTGTCTTTCAACCTTTTTCCTCTTGAATTTCCCTTTTCTTCCATGGGAAACCAAAATTCTAATATTGCTTTATTTTATTTTTATTTTTTTTCCCCTTCCAATACAATCAGCATAGGTGAAACTGAAGTAAGACAAATGCCAAGCCGTTCTTTTAATACCAACTCAGTAGTCCGGCTGTTTGGAATATAGGAACTTGACCCCTTTGCATTACTGTCTTCCATGTTTTTCCCATATGAAAGCCAATTTAATCTTCAAAACCAGCATAGATAAAGAGCTCTGTAGGATTGTAGTATAGTAGCAAGACTGTTTTGTGACCATGTTCTGAAGGCAGACTGGAGGTGACAGTATTATTTACTTTTGTTGCCTGGGGTCCAAAGGGAGAATAAATTGCTATTGATTTTTGAGACATTACAGCAGAGTGTCTGAATGCCTGCAGAATAGCTGGGTGGTAGGATAGTCAGAGTCTGCATAGACTACTTTTCAAATGAAAATTCACGTTCTTGTTTTGTTGTGTGGGGGTTTTTTTGTGTTGTTTTGGGTTTTCTTATTTATTTGTTTGTTTATTTTTACTTTATTTTCAGAACCAGTTGCTTTGTTGTGGGTGCCATATTTGTTATATATATTTTATTTCTGCAAAGAGTAGAATTCACCAGCCGTTTTATAACAATTTGAAATAGATGGATAAAGTTTGTATACAGCCATCTGTGTGCATTACTGTGAAGGAAGAAGGGAAGGCTGAGTCTTTGCAATAAATTAACCACTTCATTAAAGACACATCTCCTTAGAGGTATAACAATTTCTGAGAAGAAAATTAGCTGGGTGAAAGTAGAATTGATACACAACCAACAGTTATTTTTGGGGTTGTTTTTTTTTTTTTTTTTTTTTTTCCCCCACCCTCTCCTCACAAAGCTGATTTCTGCAGATTATTCAGGCTTGACCTAATTAGTCTCCAGGGTTGGGCTTTTTTGGTCATGTTGAGGACAAAAAAAAACTGAACCGTACTGGTCTTGTATTTGTTACTTCAACGTTTTATAGCAGTGCTACATAGTAGTGACACCTGCTGGGGGAGATCTAAATGAAACATCTGAAAGGATGGCTGCTGCCTGTCAGCTCCGCCTCGAGTCCCCAGCGAGTGCCCGGGGTAGCAGTTCGGGATGACTCAAGGGTTGCAGCTCCCATGGAGGGAATCTGCTGTCATTACTTTTCTTGGAGCCTGACTCCCCTGCCAGACTGACAGCCTCAGAAGCTCACTAGAATATCATTATACATTTGGATCTCCTCAGCTGGGACTTAACATGTGCAGCCCCAAAGAGCCTAGGTGGAGGTGTAGAATAATGATGGAAACTATTCAGAATGGGGCATCACAAGAATTAATCTTCTCCCCTAAGGGGGTTGTATATCAAAACAATCTTTCTCCCTATTTTAGTTGATCTACATTTGTGTGTTTACCACTCTGCAGTGATTTTTTTCATGACTGGATTCATAACTATTTGGCTGTTTACCATGGAAAGGGGATTTTCCTGTATGATGAAGCTTCTTGGCACCGGCTTCCAAATGTGAACAAAGAGAAGCTCTGACTGATTCTTCAGCTGAAATATTGTAAGGGGAGCAACAGCTTCCTCCCACCGCTCAGCTGAATGGCGTGGTATTTCCAAGACTACTACCAGGTTGTAACTTGCAGTTTTCAAATTATGTAAAGAACTGTGAAACTTGCAAATATTTTTTTGATTAAGAAGCAGTGTCATCATATGCTTTTTTTCCTGGGCTTCTGTAGTCCTGGTTGGGGTTTTTTTGTGTGTTTTGTTTTGGTTTTTTTCCCCTCTGATTTGTAGTTTTGATGTATTTGTTTTGAGGTTTTCCTCAAAACAAGCTGGCTACTTGAGCTTGAGAAATAGCTATAATTATTGTGATTTCTGCCCTGGATACTGCCTCTTAGAGACTTTGTGAAGATTTGTGTAAAGCAGTTCCCTGGACAAGATCACAGGGATTTTTTTTTTCCTGTTCTTAAAACTACAGAAACCCTTTTTTTCCTCTCCAATTTCTCTGCAGTGGATTCTGCATTCAATTAAGAAAATTCTCAGAAATGACACAAAAACTCTTAAGGGCTTCAAATAGTTAGCCACAGTCTTCCTCTCCCTTCCCTGCCTTTCCTTGCTCTGAAGGCTGTGTCATGGTGCATGATGATGATTCTGGGTAAAGTTGTATTTCCGTTGAGACCAGTAGTGCCAGAATTTGTCACCCTGTATCTAGACATACGATGTTAGCCATCCATAAAAGCTGCGTAATGTTCAAGATTTAGATAATTTCTGTAGACAAAGAAAATATGTTTTTTGGCTTCTGAGCAGCACAGCTCTGGAAAAGATGAAAGACGCTGAAATTACCTCCCTTTATCTTTCTTAAGTAAGGGTTACTTTTATTTCCCAGACTGACAGATGTTAAGCTAGCAGCTTCTCTGTAACAGTGAAGCCATGTAACAATAAGGCTGTGCCAGCAAAGATCAATAACTGCCACTTAGTTGAAGGCTAACAGTCTGTTCCTACCTGAACCAGTATTTTGCCCATGACAAATAATCCTTGAAGATAATCAGATCACACCACTTGATTTAATTTACTTCCTACAGCGGGAGTATTTGTTCGATGGACCACAAAACTCCCTGGTTTAGCATGACTTCATGTATATTTCTTCATTTATCTTATTCCGGACTATTACATTTTGTTTCTATTTCTTATATCTAAATTTTCTTTCTGTATAGCATTAAGAAACATTTTTCCCTTAAAACATTCCCTAATTCAAGCTGCTACAGCAACTCCCTAGCCTAGTAAGCACCAGCTTCTAAAGAAATAAAACTCAAAATAAGTTCTGACAGTGTCATTTAATATCATCTGATGAGAGATTGGTGATGGTCTGTCTGCTCCCTTTCTGCCACTCCTGACAGTCTCTTCTATCCAAAAAAAGTTAACTTTTATAGTTAACTTTCTGTGGAAGCCACTGGAATGTCTTGCACTATATTTTCGTGAAAGCTCTAAAGTGAATTTTTAGGAGTCAGGCCAGCCTGTCTTCCTTATGTTGATATTCTGTTGTCATCCTTAGATTCTTTATTGTTGAATAACGGACTTCTAAACATGTGTAATGATGCTTGATCTTTATGCTTATACTCATTTATCTAAGGAATGTTTTACTTCTTAATATTTAACCTATGAAGTAGCACAATGAATGTTATCTATCTTCCATTAAGTATGGTATTATTTGGCTGTGTAGGTTACCAACCCTTAAAACATAACAACTGGTATCAAATGAGTTAATGATGGTCTGCACAAAAACTTATTTTTTATGATAAAAATACAATTACTTTGAAAAAAAAAGTAGTTTAACTGAAATACCATCTAAAGGGTAAAATTATGTTATTGATTGTGATCAAAGTGTCCCAGATTCATCAATTCCCATTTTGAATGTATTATAAATCTTTTAGTGGAGGCAGGGGAATGTGAATGAGATGAATATTTTCAAATTATAGTGGTATATTACTTTTTATGTATAAGTTTTTCCTTCTTTGCAATGTACCTGTGAATGGCTTTTTAACAGCTGCACTAGAAAAATAACACACAATGAAACTAACATTATAAATCAAGTTGAAATCAAAATGGTTTATGCCAATAAAAGGTATGTTTAAAAAATCATGACAAAATATTTCAAAGCCTGCTGAAAAATTCTTTCAGTAGTTACTGAAAAGATGAAAAAAGTGTACCAAATAAGTGTAAAAGATTTAGAATTCAGTTATAGTGAGGAATTAGACCAATATTTTTTAAGTTCTGTAAGTTGCAACATCTTTCATTCAAGTTTCCAGGTCAAGGTTCATATAGTAGTATTTATTTCCTGCATTAATTTGAAGAATATCAATGATGAATCTGTGTTATAGACCTATAACATTGTTATTTGTGGCAACAAAAAAGTCCAAAGGACATAAACTACTGACCAGTAATCATATTTTCCAAGATGTACACACCTTGCTATAGGTGGGAAATCTTCATTTTTCTACATGGAGTAGGTGGATTGTAAATTGGATACATTTTGGAAAGCACTTTACCCTCACCGAAGTTCCCAGAATGATCAATCTTCTTGGGTAAGGTCTGAGCACAATTTATTTTCTTAGCATCAATTTTGATTCACAACACACCTTGTGATACCAACATTTTACACAGGTGGTTAGAGAGCATCAACACAAAGCCATAGACAGAGAAACTGTCTGCGTGTACAGTTCTCTGCTTCCGTAAATGTTTTACAAGCTCCTAGCCAAGCTAGGACAGGGAAACTGGCCATCCCTAAAGTTCAGCTGGGACCTTCTGTAGCAATACAAGATCGAGAGGCAATAGAGCTGGCTTCAGTAATTGTTGAGGCTGGTGTGGTTTCTAAGCTGTGACCACTTGTGTGCACAGTGACCCAGTAGCTGTGGTGGGAGTGGAAGAAGCTCCCTCCTGGTCCTTTCTACAGCTTAGAGGTTTTTCCTAGAAAGAAGTTGTGACTTCAGGGTGACTGGCCTGGAAATCAGCACTTCTGCTTTTAGATGAGTGCTCAAATCACTCTACTGTTGTTTAAAAGGTGGTGTCTTTCTCTAGCTGAAGCAAAACCAGTACCAGTGTGTTGCTAGCATAGTTTTCCTTACAAAATTTGACTGACCTGTGAGGATTGTTCCTTGAACAGAGGGTGAAGCTCTTTAGACTGTGATTCATGGTGAAAGGTACCTGCCTAAGATATCGTCATTGTTCCTTGTGCTTGTCGTTATGTCTCTGATGGTCTGTGCTCTCTCTGTTTTAAGGATTTTTTGACTGCTATATAAAGTACTCTTGAGGAACTGATGTTGTTTTTTGAGGCAAAGTTCTTTGACAATTTATTTTTCTTCTTTTTAATAAGCTCAGTCAGTTCTTTATCTCATAACCAAGAAGACAATCTCCTGCTGCAGTAGTGGGGAGTGTTGCAATTTCATAATGTAGTATAGTAACCAGACTGTAGCATGAAGCTACAGGCAGACTACTTTTATAATGAGATTCTTTACAACTAGTAATCATGCTGTTTTGCTTTCTAAAGAACAGATATTTGGTATACTTGTGTAAAGCTAAGTGTACTGAAGGCTGTAACAAACACTGGTGTGTTTCTTTGGCTTACTATTTAAGGAGCTGCCTCACCCTGCAGAGGAAAATGTATACTCTTCACTGACAAGATATAGGGAAGAAAAGGGAAATAGAAATATTTTTTTTTTCCTTGTAATACATGTGGCAGAGGGAGCCTTTCCCCCCTCTCCCCCTCCATTTAGCTACGGCCCTTGTAAAAGTGTTTAATTACTGTGCAATTCTTATAGTAATAAATGATAAAAAGGAAGTTTCCTGTGGGGAAAAAAGCCCCAAACAAACAACAAACATTAAAATTATTCTAATCTTCCTGAGGAAAGGAATCAAACTCCAAATTAGGGGAGTGTTTATAAATACAGGAGTTTAAAAAGTAGTATACTCCATTTGGAGTACCGTGTTCATCTCCTGGTCTTCCAACATAAGAAGGACATGGACCTGTTGGAGTGAGTCCAGAGGAGGGCCACAAAGATGATCAGGGTGATGGAGCACCTCCCCTATAAAGACAGACTGAGAGAGTTGGGGTTGTTCATCCTGGAGAAAAGGCGGCTCCAGGAAGACCTTACAGAAGCCTTCCAGTACCCAAAGGGGGCTTAAAGGAAAGCTGGAGAGGGACTTTTTTACAAGGGAATGTAGTGATAGGACAAGGTGTCATAGATTTAAACTGAAAGAGGGTAGATTTAGATTACATGTAAGGAAGAAGTTCTTAACTGTGAAGGTGGTGAGTCACTGGAATGGATCTGCTCATAGAAGCTGTGGATGCTGCATCCCTTGAACTGTTCAAAGCCAGAATGAATAGGGCTTTGAGCAGCCTATTCTCATGGAAGATGCCCTTGCCCATGGCACGGGGATTGGAACTAGATGGTCTTTAAAGTCCCTTCCAACCCAAACAATTCTGTGATTCTAAGAGTTCATAAGCAATAGATGTTGTAGGCATGCTAAAGGCACCAGTAACAGGACTTGTAGATGTTCTGTAATCATCTCAATAGACTGTGATATAGCTTATGAGCAACCTGTTAGGTTTCTTAATTGGTTAATTAATCATTTAGTACAACGATTTTCATCACATTGAGCTATTTATAACACCGATCTTCAAGTGCATGTGGCTTCCTCAAGAGTAGAGAGACAACTAGATTAGTGGCACTTATCAGTGTTTTCAAAAAGTTATAAAAGTTGTATTACTTTCCTTTTGATTTTATGCCTCAACGGGCAAACAAAAGTTAGTGGTTGTGGTTTCTTGTGTGGTGGTAGTGTTTTTTTGTGTTTTTTTGTTTGGTTGGTTGTTTTTTTTTTTGTGGGGGTGGTGGTGGTTTGTTTTTTTTTGGTGAGAATCAAATAAAATGCTCAAAATTTCTCTATCAAGTATTTATGTTCCTTGGCTAAAAGAAGAAATATTAGACATAAGTTTTGGGTCTGCTATATACTTTACCACTTATTTACAGACTGCGATTTTTGAAACTGTTTTCAAAAGTATTAACTGTTTGGGTTGTAATCCATTAAAAGGGTAAAAAGACTATTCCTGAAAAGAAATTATGTAGGTCATAATCATAATCACAGGCAGAACAAAGGTCATGTGAGAAGTATTAGGAGTTTCATCCAACTTTTTTTAGGGATTGGCAAAGCAAAGTTTTGAGGTTATAAGGCAGTAAAAGTGTGTTTTATTAGAGCTTAAAATGAGTTTTTTACTAACACATCAGTAACAACTCCTAGTCGTTACTGACTCATGTTATATTTGTAGCAATGACCTAGAGGTGGAAGGCTCCACATCTCATTTCCAACCCTCTGAGCCATGTGGTGCTCCATAATTTCATTTGATGCACAGCAATTATCAGCCAATTGATTTTCATTGATTGTGCTGTAGGACAGAAACATTCCCATTGCAGCAGACAAGAGCTACTTCTGGGACAGCCTTCCACCCATATTCAGAATAAGCAGATAAATGTTTAAAGCTCTTTATCTGTAGCTCTTAATGACATTAGGCATCAGTACGTAGTATGTTTCTTGCTTTACTTTTGTGCCAGCATATTCCCTCTGACTTTCCTTCAGCAGTTCTTTGTCTTTTTGTTGCCCTTTGGCTTTGTTTTGGTTATAGTGCTTGCTTACTTTCACCTTTTCTCCCTCTCCCTCTCTTTGGAGTATATTCACTGTGCATTGATAAATGAATGCAATTTCAGATTTATTTTTTTTTTAGATATAATTTCTTATATGTTGATACTATTCTACCCGGAAGTAGTTCAATTGCATAGTGCCAAAAAAGAAACCCAAAAATTAATTATAACTATTCATAAAATTAAAAATGTTGAAAAGATTTTAGGTGAGGACTTCAAGTAAAAGTCTCATTCTGAATAATTGTCTTGATTTATAGCTCTTTGATAACACTGTCAATAGAAGTGGTTAGTTTTACTGTTGCTCTCTGATATGGGCCACTGAGAAATTCAGGTGATTGCTTTCAGTATGGTCAGTAGAAGACTGATGAGCTACTTGTGGTAGTTGATAAAGGTTTAAGAAGAGTTTTGAGACATCTTTCACTGTAACAGTATTTGTTTGATGCAGAACTTAAGGGGCTGCTTCTTAGAACACTCCCTCGCTGATCTCTGTAGATTGTTTAATTGCAATTCAAGGTAGATTAAGCATGGTGAAAACGTCCTCTAAGATGATACTGGCCAAATCATGTAGGGCTGCCGAAGTTTCATTCTGCCATCACATTTTTCAGCAAACACTTAAATGTTATTGTAGTTGTCCTCTTTAATGTCATATTAAGACTTTTAAAACCACATTGGTTCTTTTTTTGAAGGATTTCATCATGTTACAGTCCTCTCCAGAAATACTCTTTGTTGCTCAGTTTGTCTTTATATTTATGAATTGCAATAATTCATATGATAAAAATGCATAAAATTACATTGCCTGATTGAAACTCACAGTTCTCTTCTGAGTTATAATAGTAATTTTCTTTGAGAAATTTTCTGTATATTAATAAAAGCTACTCTAAAATCCTTTTAAAGCAATTTGGAGAATGTCCTCTAATTTACAGGTAAACATTTCTATGTTCTTAACCCACCTGGCAGGTTCAGTTCTTGCTTCTAGGAATTTATGATCTGATTGAAAACAATGACATAGGCCACGTATGTCATATCTTCATAAAATGAGTATATTCAAACTGTGTTACTTGTTTAGCTGTCTTGCAAGACATAACAAAATATTTTGGGAACATAACACCAGCCCAAATTTGCTCATGTTCTGTCTCTTAAGTTTGATAGGACCTTCAGAAGTCAGTCATTAAGCACTTTAAGGGTATCCTTCCCAATGTCCCATTCTAGTCCCTCTTATTAATGAGATTTTAAGGAGGGCTATAGAAACTTCAAATGAAAATGTTCAAGTCAGAAACGAATATTTTCTACCAATTTAACAGTTTATTCTCAGGAAAATGAATGCTGGCTATAAATGATTAAGAAGGATGTAGCATCTCCATAATTAATGCTTCTGAGCTCCACACTGAAACCTTGGGAATTTGGGCCATATTATATGTATCAATAAAGGCTAATGCATAACTGCTACAATATTTAGGTTTTCATGAGTTTATTTTCTAATCAGCAGCACATCCAGTATGTTAAAATCATTTCTCTGCTATTTGAGCATATATATTCTGAACTATTTTTCCATGAAGCAGGAATGTGTAATATAGGAAAAAATGGGAATGACTGATTTACTACCTAACAGTGAAGCTAGTTTATGTAGTTTTAAAGTATTTATATAATTACAAACCAAAAGTGACAGCTATTTTGTACATTAAATCATGGAAATAATAGAGACAGATGAAACTTTGTAAAATAATTAAATTAAAACTATTAAAATATTCCTTCTCAACCTAGTGAATGAAGGGAAGGGTAAAATAATATCTCTTGAGTGTCTGTTAGCAGTTAGCATTGGGAACATTTATTTGATTGGCTTCAGTTGTGAAAACAAGTGTGTCACTTCACTGTTGTATTTTGGTTTTCAGTTTAAACTCAACTCTCAAAATTGAAGATTTTTTTTTTTTTTACCTCTTTAGCTACCATGTGGTAGATGCATTTATTAAATTAATATATCCTAAAAACCCTGTCAGGCTATGCCATATAAAATATGCAACATCATCAGTTCCCTTAGCATACGTGGCTTCTGAGTGTCCAGCCACTCAGGTGTATCATTCAGCATACTACAGAACTGAAAACCTATTCAGTTGTCTTGATGGTTCATATTAGAATTTTAAATAAATAATAATATAAAAAAAAAAAAGGCAAGGATGGTATTTAGTAAGTATGTATTGGTTTGCCTGTTTAGTGAGTACATCAGAGCATAAGAAAGGATGCAGTATTTACCACTCAACACGTTCTTACTGCTGTGCTCTTCTAAGTAGAGCAAGGAATTACAGCCGCCTCAGTCAACACAGCACATAGAAATTATAAAATTATCAGTAAGTTGATAAAGCCTACTATTTTATAAAAACTTTTTAAATCACTGACACCAGAAGAAGAGTGAGTGATATGAGCACGAATATTTTGCCTTATATAATATTTTCCTAGTTTATTAGTATTCCTTCGTCTAGAGCCTTGCATCTAATGAATCTTTAGGACACTTCCTTTAGGTTAGGGGTCTTGAAATTTTATACTAGGAGTCCTAAGCAGTAGTGTGCAATGAAGAACTTAATGTGAAATCACTTGGGGGCAGAATGACAGATCAATGGCAAGACCAGTTAAGTGTGTAGGAGAGAAATCAATTTATAACAGATAAGCCACTACTTGTTAATGGATTAATTAAATAGCCTAGAGTAACCCCTTAAATGTTTTCTAGAATACCATGCATTAATTGGCAGTACTGTGGTGTTCTTTGAGTTATTTTTCCTTTTTCTCTACATATTTGAAATAGAAAACTGCTTCATACCTAAGGAGAATTTAATTTTATTGATAACATATTGAAGCTCAAGGTATGATGATGACAAGCATTAAACAGTAGAACATAGTAATGAAATGCCATCATTGTTCTTATTTGGTAGGTTTTCAGTTTTAAGATGTCACTTAACATCAAATCATAGCCATCATTGTACATGTAGTTAAGAGTCTATTGTCTTAGGATATTAATATATTGAATGCTAACTAATATATCTGTTGCCTTTTTGCAGTATTACACTAGTCAGACATAATTATGGCCTCAAGTGAGTAGGGGTGAGTTTCACAGTTTGCACATACTCATAATTAAGTATCTGAAGAAGTAAGAAAAAAGAATTATTAGTTTGAATGTAACTAGTAAGATTGTGAAAAGAAATATTAGGTTATTTAGCACAGTGGAGACTCCAACTTAAAAAAAACCAAACAAACCCCAAACCAAAAAAACCCCAACAACAATAGAAAAACCCCAACCAAAACGAACAAACACAAAGCGTAGAGAAGGAGACTTTTTTTAGATGCCAAATGTATTTCAAAACTAAACAGAGAATTTGGAGTTACAAAAAGCATTTCATAAATGAATGATCAGTACATTGGTATTAGTCATTTCTATTTGAGCCTTTTTCTCCCAAAAAGATAAATTGGTACATAATTCAAGATAGGTTGAATGTTCAAATACAAATCTTGTCAAATGGATCAGACCATTCTACTTGATTGTTTTTGAAACATTTCTCATTAATTTTGTTACACTTTCTTTGGTTTATATGCTGACTGTAATTCACATAAATATTTGAAAGAAGTTGTCACCTGTTAATAAATAATTTTTGACTTTCATTCTGGTGCCAGCTATACATTTTGGAAGAATGTGCACTTAAACAGATTCATATGGCTCATACTTGTACAGTATACATTAGGAGTAAACGACTAAAATTAATATGACAACGGTGGTGTAAAATAGTGTGAGTCAGGTTCACTCTGTTAATGTAGCTAACTTTAAATATATTATCATCACAGTATTTTATTATGTATTTATTAATCTTTATGGAATTAAAATGTATTTTAAGCACTCCAATTTGCATATTTGCCCTATAATAATATATTGCCATTAGGGATCTTACATAAATAGACATATTTGGAAACTGTAATTTTCCTACAAGCTTCATTTTGTCACTGAACACTAGGCAGACAAGGAAAACGTTACCGTGGTTAACATTTGCTTTTATTCAATTAATGAATAATTACGAGAGCTTACTTTCTTTAAGTGCAGTTATCTCCTCGTGTTTTTACTGGCTTGCAGTTCATTATGTTTCTAAATGAATAAGAATATAAGGCAAGGGATAAATGCCATTTGGGATTACAGTTGATGTTGACCCCCAGTCTGGCTCATAATTTCCAATATTTCTGTCTTGTGGTTCTAAAGGTTTTCAAAGTAATTGAATCTTTCCTTTTTGTGATTGAACTCCAAAGGGTTTTTTTTCAATTCCCTTGTTTTCTATTGTAACCATAAAATTAATTTTTTTTTTTCTCAGGGCCTCTGTTAGTAAAGTTTATTTAGACACAAATTAAATATGAAAGCCTTCTAACTGGAAAGAAAAGAGATTTAGCTTCACTTTATTAATCAGTTCTGATAGAAAACAGCTCTTATAAAATTGTAGGCAGGGAAATAAAACTGTGGGCTTGACACTAAAAAAATACCCCAAACCCCACAACAAAAAAAAATCTGCAGTTGTTCAGGGTGCTCTCTATACCTGTATGTCTTAAAATCAAATCTCCTTTAATGGTTCTAAAAGTTTCCAGCTGATTTGCCCTTAAAGGCAACTCAGTTTTGAATTGAAAAAGTGTTCTCTGAATAATGCTCTTCAACTTTTGAAGTCAAAGTCAATGTGGTCTAACCCTGTCTGTCAGAAGTGGGAAAGACCTTATTTCATGAGCTGCTCAGTGAATACTCCCAATTCAGGTATCTTATGTAGCTGTGCAGCACTGAAGTAACACCTGCTCAGCCCAAACCAAGGTGAGGGCTCATTTGACAGAAAGAAATCTGCGATACAGATGGTATCTTTGGTGCTAGAGTTCAATGAAGGAATATATGAAGGAAATAAGAGACAGATTTTTCTATTGCTTTTTTTAAACTAAAAGATATTCTGAATGGCCATTTGTCAGAAATAGAGACTACTAAAACCTTGATAGCTGACTATAAGAATAGAATCTACAAAGATGTTGTCATTTGATAAAAATCAGTTTACTGAGAGAGTTATGACACAGTAAGTTAGACTTGAAGATGTTTCTTCAGATGGATTGTATAAACCCGTGGGGTTGGGGTTTTGTTTTGTTTGGCTTTTTTTTGTATTTAACAGTGACAGATGGTGAATTTTTCCAAACCAAGATTCACTTTTTCTGCATTGCTGTGACCTAGTGACAAAATTATCTAGCAAGGCCATGTGGACTACCTGAAATCTGTTTGTTCTGGGTTTGGTGGTCTTTGTTTTAATGCCCCATTATGTAATAGAATATTTAAATATTTTGAAATATGTGAAATAATTACATAAATAATTTTATTGTGGTGATGGATGACATTATATGGATAATATATGAAATAATATACCCTCTAATCCTGTAGAAGTATACAGCACTACAGATTGTTGTCCATATTTTTCTTTTTTTTTTAATGTGATCTGCTACATAGACATCAATATATTCATAAAAAGTATATTTTGAGTGTTAAGTCTTCACTTTGTGGTCACTTTCTTGCAATCCTCCCTATACATAGGAGACCTTAGATTGTATTCATCTGATTTAATTTTAGATGTCTATATTTAAAGACATAGCCATTAAGCTTGGAGACCTACTGTCAGGACAATCCTGTTGTGCTAGATCCTGTGGTCCTGTTGTGAAGGAGGAGGAAATGCTCTGTGTTGCCTGAAAATTTTTAGATTTTTAATAATAACCAATAGATCCAATCCACTTCAGAAACAAATTCTATCCAGAATGGGCACATAAATTAATATACAAGATTTCAGGTTTATTGATATGGGCAAAACTCTCATGGTTTCCAGTGGGGGGGTGGGAATGAGTTGTTTGTTTATTTTTTTATTATTATTAGTTTTGTTTTATTTTTTTAAATTATTATTATCGGTTTGAGTGTTTGGTTTGTTTTTTTTTCTTTTGTTTGAGTTGGGTCAGTTTTTTTGTTTCTGTGTGGTGTGGTTTTTTTTTCCCTATGAAGTATAACACGGTAAGGTACTAAAGTAAAGTTCTTTATGTGGAAATGATGTTCAGAAGAAATCCCAGGACATGGGGCACTCTCTTGCTTCCAATGAGTTGCAGGTCTACTGTTGCCACAGACCAGCATACAGCTTTCCTTGCCACAAATTTATGGATATTAATACTTGAAGAAAATAAATTTTCAGGTGTGCATGATAAATATTTAATTTCTAACCTAGCCCTGATCTGCACAGCCTTGAAATCTTACTATCTCCATCAATGGCAGTCTTTGCTACTTGACTTCAAAATAATTTTATGACTTTTTGTTTTATTTTTTTAAGTTATTTGAAGGGAGCGGATATTATACCTGATCAATGGTATGTTTCTGTTCCTCTTAGTTTGAACTGCAGTATCTTGAAATGCTGTTAATCATTTAAATGTTTCTGCCATATGTAAGAAAAGTCATGATTTCAATGATGGGTGAGATACTGCATGTTTGTAATCATCATGTTACATGTTTTGAAAACAGCAAAATAAATATGCTGTCAAATACTAATTCTGAAAAAAGAAAATCTCAGTGCTGAGAGTATGTATGAGTTTCCTTATGAATTTGTCATTGTGTAGTACATTTTGAATTTTAAAATGCTCATGATAATGATGTTGTACTTTCAATAGCTGAAGTGGATTAATTAATGCACTTTCACAGC
Organism: Chloroceryle amazona; assembly: GCA_027560015.1. Taxonomy (NCBI): domain Eukaryota; kingdom Metazoa; phylum Chordata; class Aves; order Coraciiformes; family Cerylidae; genus Chloroceryle; species Chloroceryle amazona. The sequence continues at coordinate 14,111 of JANHFX010009035.1, forward strand.
ATCACAGAATGGTAGGAGTTGGAAGGGTCCTCTGGAGATCATCTAGTCCACCTCCCCTGACAAAGCATGTTCACCTAGAGCAGGTTGCGCAGGAACATGTCCAGGTGGGTTTTGAAAGTCTCTAGAGGAGACTCCACAACCTCTCTGGGCAACCTGTTTCACTGTTCCATCACGCTCATAGTAAAGAAGTTTTTCCTCATGTTGAGATGGAACTTCCTGTGTCCCAGTTTGTGCCCATTGTCACTTTTCCTATCATGGGGCACCACTGAAAAGAGTTCAGTTCAACTTCACAGTTTTTCCTTAATATATTTTGAGTTCGAGATTTATTTTTTTCGTGGACTTCTGAAAATGCATTTTGGAAAAGCACGGTATCAACATTATGCCTTAAATCATATGCTGAACTCCTGCCTTTCCCCAGTTTAATGAAGGAGTTGTGTTCAGCTCAGTGTTTCATATTAAAAATCATTATATGATAATGAACACTGAGTGTCATTTTTGAGATACTATAGCTAGGATACTGGGGCTGATTCAGAGTAATGACTCGTAAAGGTCATGTCCTGGTTTTACATGTATGTGCTGTCCTTCTGACTTTTCAGTTCAAAGATAATTTTTTTTTAAATAATCTATTGGTCAAAGTAAGCAATGGGATTTAACTTAGTGGCAACATGATATTCAATTTTCAAGAAACCAAAAAATATTGTTTTGTAATGGAATGTGGCAATTGCAAGAATGTGCACAGATCAACTATGAACTGATGTGTATACATCTGGAAGGAGTATCCAGAAAGAATAACAATTACTGGACAATTTTCACAGTAATGTTCTTCTTTGTAGGAACATTTTCAAAGTAGGAGTCTGATCAAATTTGACAAATTGTCAGGTGAAGACAGAGCCTGTAAGTTGCAAGGCTGCCTTTTGAGTTACTTTAGACTACCTTCCCTTTAAAGAAGATGATTAAGACTTTTGGTGAACTTTAATATTGTAAATGCCAACTTTCTGCTTTTTCACGCCTTATTTGCTTGTTCTTCTGTCACGATCCTGATGTCTTTTACATTGGTTCATCACCACTGCCACTTATCTTCTGTAGGAGCCAACAGATAGGACATAGCTGGCTGGCAGTCTTTAACTGCACCTTTCACATGGGTTTCCAATATGGGGAAGAGATACTATAACATGCAACAGTTGGGTACTATAGCCTCCCTGCAGACATATGGGTGAACCTAGACACTTGAGTTTATAGAGTCTATGATATATGAGGAGGACAGGACAGGCTACATTTGGTCTTAAGAGGAGAAGGGTAAGAAGAGGTGTTACTGCAGTCTGGAACTATTTAATGGGAAGATATACAGCAAAATGGAGCTCTTTTCACAAATGTGTAGTGATAGGATGAGGTACCAGACAGAAGTTGTACAAAGAAAAGCTTTATGTTAGGTAAAAAAAAAAAAATCACAAGTCTACTCAAAAGACTGGAACAGGCTGCCTGGAAAGTCTGTGGAATTTCCTTCCTTGATAGTCATACCTTGACTGGACACAGCTCTGATCATGCTGATGTAATTTGGTTTGCTTTAGCAGTGCGGACTGGATGACCCCTGTAGGAGGGTCTCTTCTAGCCTTAATAAGTCTGATTCTGTGACTCAAATCTGTCATGACCATCAGTCATGCTGATACTTTGTGTCTTTCACACTGTCAGACTCCTTTTTTCCCCTTGTGTCTCTCTGGTACTGGGCTCCCACACGTCAGAAAGGTGGCTTAGAGAACAGTACAGGAAGTGGCAGGACTAATCTATCTGTTCATACCTAAAATTCAAATGGAAAGGTACTGGAAATAAGGCTCTTTATGTGGTAGTTCAATCTTATCATTGATGGACAGATGTATTTCACAGGGCCAGGTGTAAAGCATGCTATTTTGTCTGTTGATAACACTTGCATCCATATCTTCACATAGTAAGTTCTGGTCAATGGCTTTGGATGTCAGCCAATGTCTCATAAGAGTGTTTTCTGAAGAAGCAGGCACAGCAAGGCCACTGTGGAAAACAGCAAAATGAAGGGTGCATCTTATAAGTGGCCCCACTTTATATAGTTAGAGGGGAGCTCTCTTACTCAAGGTGTGTACAAGGGCAGCATTCCTTAAGGTAGGCCACACTGAAGCCAGGTCCCCTGTGCAGCGTACTCAGTTGAAGAAGCTGAATGGTATGTGGGAGGTGGGTCTCAGTTCTGCCAGTGTGGATCTATCCCAACACGTGGTACTTGTACTGGCTCCACCAGCTCAGCCAGATGTTGGGGCAGCCCTGTATCAAAGCCAACCCACCCTGAAGGCAAACACAACACATCCCACGACCCTTCTGTTTTGTTGTTTGCCTTCGTGAAACTAAAATCACCTGACAGTCTGACAAATATTGTCAGTAACAAGTCTGTAAAGCCATGTCTACAGGTGAAAGTTGCATCAATATAAGTAAATCTTCAGAAAACTTACAACTCGGTGAAACTATCTTGTGTTGTTTTCTAAATGGATTAAACTGAAAGAGTGTGTCTTTTGTTGAAAATTGTAAGACAAAGAAACAGGTCTTCCACCACAGAAGCCATAATCATCACATTCTCAAAAGCCATTGGGACCTAGTAATTATAAATATATTTTTCAAATACTTATCTGCAACAGTGAAACACTTGGTTTCGAGTGCTTTGTTGCATGATTTTCTTTGAAGTCAAAAGCTGCTCATGCTCTTGAGCACAGTACTCTTCAGAAAATGTTTGGGATTTTATGAATGCTGTCTTCGTAAATACAGGTTTCATAATTTAAGTATGCAAACATTCTCCCAGAGGGGTGATGACTTTGAACAGTAGCCAGTGTGTGTGTGTGCTATGTGAGGAACACAGTCTGCTTATAACCTTCTGGCAGCAGCTGCTCAAATATTGTTTCTCTGCTTCCATCCCTGCAGAGAATTTGGCTCACAAATATAAACACTGTTAAGTTAGTAGATCATCTTTTTTGCTAAAAATAATGACTGCTGGTAAGTAACAAGATGATGCACTGTTCTTTTTCTAACTGTAATGGTTTTAGGGAGGCAATTGACAATTGCTATCTTGTTTGGCTACTCAGTCCAAACTTTTCAGTGGTCATTTACAAAATGAAATAACTTTTGTAGTGAGACTAGCATGTTAGTGCAGTTGGCTGCTGCAAATTTTGATGAGAAAGCTGGACTGCAGGCTTCAGGGTTGATGCTGTGCTGTGAGATTTTTCTTTTCCCTTGTATTTGGTGAAATGTTGCTAAGAAAAAAAAATCATCTGCCATTTCAGTGTACATGTGACTGCTGTGTACACAGCAACCAGTCAATTACAATAATATAAAATCATTCAAATGAGACAAAACAGACTTCAGAGTGACAAGGTTCAAAGAAACCTTGGAAACACTTTTGTCCTTAAACATCTTTTAAACCAAACAAAAAGAGCATTTGTGAACCTATAAAATATTTGTGGCATGAAATGAGGGCAACCATAAAACACTGTCCCAAGTAGGGTCCCCCAGGGATTGATATTGGGTCCAACGATGTCTAATATCTTCATAAGTGATTTGGATGATGGGATCAAGTGTACCCTGATGAAGTTTGCTGATGATACCAACCTGATTGGGGAAAGGGACACTTTGAAAGGGAGAACCTCCCTGCAGGAAGACTGGGATAGGCTGGAAGAGTGGGGTAACAAGAACCTTATGAAGCTTCACAAGAATTAGTGTAAGATCTCGCACCTGAGAAAACATAATCCAGGAGTGCAGCACAGAGGGAGATCTACCTTTTTAGAGAGCAGCTCTGTGGAAAGGACCTGGGGACCCTGGTGGGCAACAAGCTCAATATAAGAGTCAGTGTTGTTTTCTAGTACAGTAAATTGGATTGCAGGTTGTTGCTAAATTATCAAATTTACTGCCTTGGCACAGATGTTGATTATTTTTAAAAAAATCTGCACTTCTCCATTATTTTGTTGTTGTTTCAAATTATTAGCTTCATTTGAGGTAATAATTAAATACAGTAAACCCAAACTTAATTATTTAATTTGTTGCATGTCTCCTTGCCACATTCCTCAGCTACTGCTGTAGACATGGAACAAAAGGTTATTGTGCTATGAAGGAAAAAAGGGGATGGCATAGGGGTCAGAGAAGTTTCTCTGGAGACACTTTAGTACATTTGGAGATTGGGAAGAATGACTAAACTTTTGTTTTCCTAGTGAGATGGGCAGGAGCTTTATTTGAGGGAGCCCTCATATATCAGAAGTCTTACAAAATTTACAGTGATGATGAGTTTGAGTTCCTTGGAAGTGCATCTCCAAGGAGGTCTTGAAAGCTCATTCTGAAAGTTTACAGCAAAATAACGCAGCAGCCTAAAGCTTTGTCCAATATATCTGCAGGACATTCTCTCAAATCATAGATATATGGATATTGAAAAATGTTTCAGACATACTTGCCCATGCTCCTTTTCTCTGAGTTAATGAGATTACTTTTCAGTTCACAAAAACTACATAATCTCAAGAGAATATTTAAGTGTTTACATCATACCCTGAGTAGAGATGTTCTTAGTAAATGAAATATACAGTCAATGTAATTCAGGCTAGACATTTTTTAAATGCTTGGCTGGAGCTGTATTTCTGAGCATACTAGGTATACAGTATATTAAAAATCGAGCTGAAATGAACTTTTAACACTTAGGTCATCAGAGTTTCTGAATTGATCCTTTTTTCTTTTTTTTTTCAGTACAGAGGCACACTGCATTTTTAACTTCTGTCTGAATGTGAGACATAACATCAATGCTCTTAAAAATGTTGCAAGTTAATACATAAAGCAAATATGATCTATACCTGAAAAGCTACCAGCCACACAGGTATGCAATCTGTTAAATGCATCTCTATTACCTAGTGCAGCAGAACATGTATCTCTTTCACTAGAAAAACCTCTGGCTTTGGGTGGGCATGTGGCAAGCAGAGTTAGAGCTGCAGAAATTGCATATAAGTCTGCAGGCATAAATTAAGACTGCTGAGATACCACTTCCAACAAGTAATTGTATTCTACAATGAAATGGCTTTATATTTTAATGGCCTAAAAGAAATCAAGGAAAAAAGTGATGAAGAGCATATTTTAGGCACTTGGCCTATCAATACATAATGTATGATTATTTGTTAATTAAACCTTGAAAGCATTCAGAAAACAGACTTAATGGAGTTAGAGGTCTGGCTGACAAAGCTGCTGTACAGAATATATTATGCTTTCTAAGATATGGACACAAATATTATCAGCAGGTAAAATACTGTGCTCTGTCTACTGTGCCCAGTCCTCTGAAATAACATATTTACAATCATAATGTAAGGGTAAGATGCTCCAATATTTGAATGAATAAAAATGGAATATTTTTTAAGTTAGCTCTCTGTTATATACTGTTATATGCAGTATCTTAAAATAAAAGAGAATCACTGTTTACTTCTTTTTTTCCTTTGACTCTGGGTTTCCCTAAAGTTATCCTCTTTATTGCTCAGGAGCCACTATTATTCACTTCATTCCTTGAAATCTGATAATAGGGTTCCAGGGCCATGATACGATGCAATGAGGATGTATTTCCTAGCATTTTGCAATAGAAACTAACTTTAATATATTACTTTTCATAAAATTGTATCCCAAGACCCTTTAAAGTATGACAGATTACAAGCCAGAAGACAGTCTGCGTTGTAAATCATGGAAAAGACTTGTGCAAATTCATTGGATGATAAACAAATTAAAGCACTCATTGCACATGGCCAATAATATTTTCATATATTAAACAGATACAGTATTTATTTCTATAGCACTAAAGCCTGCCATGAGTGTGCCGCTTTCAACAATGAAAGGTGACAACAAATCTGCTTTACTGGAATAATTCGCACATTCCTCAGGGCATATTAAGCAATTCTGAATTATTTTTTCTAGCAGAAGATTTTTTGGGGGGCAGTAAAACTGAGAAACAGCAAATTCATAAATCACAAAGACAGCAGAATGCACTGGGTTCCAGCCAAAGAGGAACTAAACATTTCCAAAGAAAAGTAATGAAAGCAAATAGGTTTTTGTTATGTAAATTAGAGAAACATTAATAATAAAATAAAGGCATGACAGAAAGCTGTAATGTCAGAATGCATTTGAGATACAGCATTAAAATGACATTGCTGCTGGACAAGATTGTTTGTAAACTCCCAATTTTAGTCCTGTAGCCACATGTATACTTCTTTCAAGAAATGCATTTGTCATTGTATTTATGGGTTTATTCCTAGAGGGCCAATATTGCTACACTTGATTTGAGTCTTATAAAGTCTGTTTTTCCTTCTCACAGAATAAGAAAATGAGAAGAAAGGACAGGAGGGGGGAAAACAACAAAACAGCTATTTAACAGAAGCTTTATTACTTTGTAAATTTGTAGGTTACCCAATGAAACAAAGCCTTTGAAGATCATATAGTACAACTCTCTGCTTAAACAAGAGTCAGGTTGCTCAGTATTTTGAATCTCTCCAAGGGTAGAAACTGCACAACCCCTCTTGGCAACCTTATTCCAGTGTTTGACCACCCTTGTGGTGTAATTTTTTTTTCCCTTTTCTCTAAGCAGAACTTTCTGCCTTCAAACTTGTGGCTTCTTGTCCCATTGGTGGGCACTAGGGAGAAGAGTCTCCGTTTCTGTACTGTCTCTGTCCCCTCCGTCAGGAAGCTGAACATAACAGGAAGATTCATTCTCAGCTTCCTCTGAAGCTGATAGAGCTAGTGCTCTCAACTTCATCTTTATGTAGTGTCTTCTACTGAGCTTGCTTCTGTACATCAAGTCTTTTCCAAGACTAGAATGCCCAAAATTGGTTATGGGACTCCAAATGCATTCTCACAATTGCTGAAGGGAGGGGAATATTCACTTTTCCACCTTCTGGTCAGACTGTTGCTACTGCAGTCCACTAGGCCACTGGGTTTCAGTGCTGACTCACGTTCAATTTACTGTGCACCAGAAACCCCTGATCCTTCCTTCTAGCCCACTTGCTCACAGTATACTGTAATTGGGGTTATTCCAAGGTGGGCTTGTTTATCTTTGCAAAGCTTTGTGAGAATCTTGTCCCAGCTTTTTCTCCAGGCTGGACCTGAAACCTATTGACTGCTCTCTGCAGCTTCATCTGAGCTGTGTAATCACTTGTTCCAAGACAAAGCTCTCTGCATTTGAGCAACTCCTTTGCATAGATTGCAGCTCCACATCCTCACCTTTCCAGCCTGTGTTTCCTGAAGAGTTTGTATCCATCTGCTGCAGTATTCCTGTCATGTGAGCTATGCCTCCACATCCCTCAAGTTCTAATGAGATCATAGCTCTGCAGTTGTGCAGAGATTTCTTTCTTCCTGTTTTTACCCCATGCTACATACATCCAAGTAGAGGTGCTTGCAATGAACCTTTCAAAAGAAGTCTGAGAGCCTCCTCCCTCATCATGTTGTCCCTTGTCTCTTTCTCGCTGTCCCTGCACTATTGATTTAGATGAGGTGAACTTTATCCAGCATCCCTAATTTAAAGCCCTTCTCATCAGGTTAAGTCTGTTTTCTTTATACCCCAAGGCAGATCCTCAAATACTGTAAAATTACATCGCCATGCTGACTGGAAGGGACTTCTGCTATTTTGCAGCACTTAAGACAATTATGGTTTCATTTCTAAGGCTGGTATTCACTGCATTATTAACTTAAGGTGTAATTCAACAATTAACTTTCACCTGATTTTATTCCAAACCTAAAATGTAGAGCTCAGGATTAGTGATGCTTTGAATTTGAGTAGTGTTGATAGAGATAAGACCGTAATAGCTGCTTAGTGCTGCTAATGGTACCAATCTGTGCTGTGTGTTACTTCACTGTGCCTGCTTTCTCCTGAGCTTGGTTAGCACAGGAAGCGATAACTCTAATGAAAATGATTTCTGCTAGCTGCAAACTGCACCTTTAGTCTTTTTTAATCTACTCATGCGATGTTTTCAGCTTCCCAGGTGGGTGGTAGATCTTCCATTTCTTTGACTTTTTAAACAGCTTTTACTGTGTGTCTGAATCTTAGGAAAAAAAAAAAAAGCTATATTCTCTATGAACATTTCTTTTTCAAACAGTAACAAAAAGTATTTTAACTACATTACCATCTTTTAATTTATATTTGTTTTCATGGAAAAAGAGTTAAATTAATTGAAGTTTGCTATCTTCTTGTCAGGGAATTTATTTGAAAACTTGAATCAGGATTGTGATTCCATTTTTTACTTTTTATTAATAGTCCCATACTTGATATTGAGGCCAGCCCCAAACTGTTAATCTAAATGAAGTGATTTTGATTTCCCCCAGCACACTCCTAATTAACCTAATTTTGGTCATGCTGTGGGAAAGATGTAAAGCAGATAGGAGAAAGATAATGATTCCTCATTAATTGACTTACGCCACCGAAGTCAGACTTGACTTTTTCAGACTGGCGCTGCTAAACACTTCGAAGACACTAAAATAGTCAGCTGAAAAAGTGAGTAAAAGAAGAAGGCTGTAACTGCCCTTGGGGCTAGGGTGCTAGCAGTAGAAGTGAGTCATCTGGATTCTTTACTCTGCTTGGACATAGCTATGTAGTTTATGATTGGATTTGTTTAAGTTTTTACCCTCACCATAAGTATGTTTGTATTTTGAAGGACTTTCCTATCACCTCCACAGTTGGTATTGAAGGTGGTGGTGGAAAATGTACCTAATACTTCAATGCCCCCTATTTGGCATTGGGAGCCATCTAAATGAGACAGCTGTCAGGAAGGTTTTCTAAGTTTATTAAACACATTTTGTCAAATTGTTGTGAAAAACAGCTGGAATGAAATCTCCCCCTCACTGACATTAAGGATTGCTGGGGAAAAGGAATCTGTTTAGAAACAGGGAGCAGAACACTGACTTAAAAGGCTGTAATATGGGAGAAGAAAAGATTAGAGAACAGCTGGTTGGGAATCTTCTGAACAGATGTTTTTTTGACAGAAATCATTTCCCAGTTGAATATGAGTAACACTTTCATAATAAATTCTTCCTAGGCTCTGTTTGAATTTATGGTCAAAACATAAAATGAAATAGTAACCCTATCCCAGAAAAAAAACCATGAGTGTAATGTTCCTTTCTTTGTCTCTTGTAGACTGCAAACTTAAATAGTTAGAATTTCTCATATCAAATGCATGTAGTAACTATAACATGTTATTTGTGTTTCTTCCTTTCTTCCCTCTTTGCCTTGTCTGAAAATTCTAAGCAGAACATTTCAGTGTTGTATGAGATGCAAAATCTGTCTCCTGGTCATCTCTGCGAGGGTGTGTGGAGGTGATATTTGGAGAATTGTGATGTGCAATTTTAGTTGCAATGGCTTAGATATCACAGATTCACAGACTGGTTGGGGTTGGAAGGAACTGCTGGAGGTCAGGTTGTCCAACCCCCCTGCTCAAGCAGGGCGACCTAGAACAGGTTGTCCCAGACCATATCCAGACTGTTTTGAATACCTCCAAGGATGGAAACTCCACAACCTCTCTAAACAGTGTGTGCCAGTGCTTGGTCACCCTTAACATCCTCTGGGCCCAGCCCTTCAGTTCATTTTCAGTCCACTTCATCATCTGCTCATCCAGCCCATACTTTAGTAGCTTTACTCAAGTCAAGTAAGATACCTGACTAAACTATTTTCATACTGAAGTTGTGATAGAGAAGAGACTGTAAAGTCCATTATTCACTGTTTGGTCATGGTAATTTGCATTCCTCACTTAGTATTAGTACAGGTTCCTTACTAGAAAGAAAAAAGAAGTTTTTCAGATCTAGAAGTTAGCATCAGACAGCTGATGTATCAGTGCACTGATAACTTGAAGTAACTAAAGAAAAGAAAAATAAATAGTGTAAAAATAAGATATAACTGGCTTTTTATTTTTTTTAGAACTTTCCAATAAGTACAATTTATGAAAATGAGGAAAAGTTAATTTAAATTATTAGGGTTTTTTTAATGGAAGCCAGGGATTTTTATAATAAAGAAGTATTAGTTATACTCTTGAAGATGAAGTATCTTGCATTAGAGGAACATTTAGATGCATACACGTATCTAAAGGAACAGACTAATGAATTTCTCTGTAGACATGTACAGTTTGCTTTAAAGTATGGAGATGTTCCTATGTGGGAATGATTTAAAGGAAACTTTAAATTGTCTTCTAGTTAGCAAGCTTAACCTGGTATTCCAACGGATGAGCACATTTTTTAAAAGTACATCAAAGATGGTTCTGTTGTTTGCTTTTTTACTATGAAGATGTTTCAAGGACGGCTACTAGAGGAATACCTGAATAATTATTGATCTTGGAAAATTGAGTTATTTCTTGAACAATGTAAACATATGAAGGAGAAAAATAATGCATATTATAAATAAGCTAGACAAAATAATTTATTCTTAGCTGTTGGAATTGTAGATCTGAATTTGCATAATTAGTTGTTAATCAAAGAGTAGAACTTCAAGGCTCTTCTGGGCTGTAGGATGGTTAAATAAGGATCTTACTTATGCTTTTAGTTTTGTCTAGCTGGCAAGAATGCCTCAGCTGTGTTCTGCAAGTGATTGTAGTTTCCATAATTGATAGTTATGTTAGAATTCTTATATTGCAAAAGCAATAATTAAGATTTAAACTCTAATACTTGGATGGTGAAGAATTGTTAGAAGCAGATGCCCTAAATTAGACATGGCTTCTACAGAATAGATCATTAAAAAATGCTAATTGCTTTCTATATAAAAAATCACTGTTGCATCATTTTAATGCTTGTCAGAGTATATGCCCAGGGCTATGCTGTTTTTACACAGCCACAGAAATTTCTGATGCAAATATAACAGTTTTCAATATTTTCAACTTCCAGTTTTAAAGGAGTACAATGTGTATAGCTGTAGCTTTTGTTCAGTCAGCTTTTTGTGTGGGAGCTATCTCTTCTTTACAGAATTCAGTTGTAGAAGGTATCCTTTGCAATTCAGCCTATTAAGCATCATAAATAGTAAATGTATTTTCTCTGGTGAGGTTGAAAACATGTGTAAGAGAGGATTAATACTCAGGAGGAAACATACTCCAGTTTATAATAACCAGCAGCAGCAAAATTGGTACAGCAATTTGTAGTTAATTATCCAACAGGACAAAAAGACCATATGGTCAGGCATTGTGTGTTACTTTTCTGAAAAAAAACCCCAAAAACTACAGACTGGGCCTTTCATCTAATAAACCTTCTTCTTCATCTTTAATTTGTGCAGTATATTTGATAGTAAAATGAAATGTAATTTATAAGTTAATATAACAGTGCTTTGGTTATTTTTGGCTATTTTTACTCTTCCAGATGGAAAAGCTGGTGTAATTTCATTTCTGCATCTGAGTTTAGGTAGAAATATGACCTGTAGAAATATGATTTCAAGTTTGTTTCTAGTATGTTGGCACTGACTGGAGAATAGATCTGTGTATTACCATGCTAATTTCAAGATTTGAATTGTACATTTATTTGGAATTTATCAATGTTAGAATTTTAGGCAGTAGCAGTATAACTGTCAGTCATAGCTAAAGGAGAATACAAAAGTGCAATGTCAGAAAAATATGTATGCTTTCAATTGCGATAACACACATACAAGAATAGATCACAGTCAGGTAACTGTTACATTAACGGCAGTAAGAAAGAAGTTTTTCTCAAATATCCATTTTCTATGTATATTTTATAGAGCTTTCTATTTATATCGTCTCCAGGGGCATTTAGATGTTTCTCTGTCAGCTTTGCTGTTGTAAAATCTGCAGGCTTGTTAGGTGAGAAGCCATAGCTTCTGAGCCAGAACAGCAGCAGGAGATGAGCTGTGCGTGGATAACTCTGGGACCAGGTCTGACTCAGGTCAACAGCTGTTGACATGCTGTCTTCTTCCAGTCGTTACTGACTGCTTAAAAAGCCTCACCACCTCCCTGCTTTACATTAGACTTCAAGATATGCTGTCACATAGCGAGTTCTGGAAACAATTTTTCTAGGCCAGTCTCCATCATGGAAGGGTGTGAGGCCCAAAGAGCCACAGTGGTCTGGTGAACTGTGTTGTGGAGTGTCCTCAAGTAGTACTAAATAAGTTGGGTGCCAACATCATGTGGACAGGACCGTACTGTTCCATATTTTGGAGCTAGTTTTTGTTACCCATTTGTTGTGTTGTGCTGTGTAGGGGGGACATTATGAGTCCAGGCACACTGTAAGAGTTGACCTGCCAGCTGGTAACATTCCTCTCCAGTAGCATATCAATAGATAACATGGCTTTTGCTTATCTTCAGGTTTCCTAGATCAAGAGCAGTTTTTGGGTGGGATTTGTTGTGAGCACAGGGAGGTATTCTTAAAAATTCACCAGGGGAGTTGGAGAAACAAGGCAATCTTCATCTTTCTTGAAATGGGTGTCACTAGGTCTAATTACTGTTGCAGTGGCACAAATTATGCAAATTTAGTTGGAATACAAATGCTGTGTGCATATTGTCCTGACACTCTTTACAGAGATGAGAGTGAGGATGAATGAATGTAATTAATAGCATGAGGGACAAATAAAAACATGGAATCTAATGAAAGAGAGCTTAAGAAGTGAAACTGGCAGTGAAGGAGGAAAGAAGTGTGGATTGGAGGATGAGGGAGAGATAAAGCAGCAGCAGGAGAAATTGAGGAGAAAATAGGAATTTAAATACAATGTCCATAGAAAAAAAAAATTAGCTATACTAACTTTTTTATATTATACTAGTCCTGAAACTTGGTATTTATTCATTACCAATTTTCAGAATATACATTTCATAATTATAATTCTGTTTCTTAATCCATAGCTCAATGAACAGGCTTCTACTTATTTTCAACACATGGGATTCCATCTTGTTGCCTCCGTCCTTTATTTTGCTAGCCCCAGCAAGCAAAACCTCCAGATCTTCACTGTCAGCAGATGCCCAGATGAGATCTCCATGTGATTACGCTTTCAGAAGTTGCCTTTTACATGTGTAAATGCAAGTGCTTCGAGCAAATAAAAGTCACCAGCTGAACTTCAGTTTGGTCTGACAGAGTTCACCTTCCAGTATCTTTAAAAAGATACTTTAATACTTAATAGAAACTACTCTTCTGCTTTGACAGTTTTCTACCTGCACAAACACTAATGTAACTGACTGAAAAGGAATTTAAAACATTTGTCATGATAGAAATACTTGTTGAGAAAAACCTTTATACTTTGCTGAGAAAAGCCAGGCCCTGAGCAGTTTTTTGGAAGTTCAGTTGTGCAGCTTCCAGGTGGTCATTAAATTCTGGTGAAATCTGAAGGATTTGCTACTTGATGGTGGATAAAAAAATGCAATAAAATAGAAACCTATAGATGTGAAATTAAATATTTTATGTATCAAAATTAATCTACTGAACAGTTTAAAACCAGCATGTTCTAATTCAGATACCACATGATCATTTGTTATAAGAAATGTTTTCATTTTATGGCCTCTCCGAATGCTGCCATTGTATTGAAATAAGTCTGACTGTTATCCTCCTTCTTGGGAGAAGATAACTACTTTATCAGGTCTCGGGTAAATATTGGGTCTGTGAAATAATGGAGTCTTTTTGATAGATAGTAAGATCACTGTAAAAAAACCCAACCAACTTTTATTAAGTCGTTCTTAAGATATCAGGAAAACATTATATTTTTTTTATGAGAGTTATGTGTAGTTACAAACCCTGTTTCCTATGCAAGAAAATGTCCCCAAAACATGTGGAACAACACTGAAATTGAATACCACTGTTTTAATAGTACCTACATTATGATAAAATTTCTAGCAAATGAACGTAGGGACACTTGATACTGGTTTGAACCATACATTTCACTTAATTTAGAAGTAGCAAAATTTTTTTTTTTTTTTTTTATCTAGCTCTGGGACTATGGCTGAGAAGAGTTTCTTAATTGTGTGTTATATATTTAAGCTCTATTTGAGGAAGTATTGCTTTTTTTTTTGCTAAAAACATCTTACTCTCATGAGCTGACCTAAAGTGCAGTGTATGTGCTTTCTCCATTATGGTCAGTGCTACTGCTACTCCTGCTAATACATTTCTTTTTGTTAGAGAGAACATAGGAACCAAAGCTGGAATCATTTTTTTTGTCTGACTGTCAGTAAACTATGATGAGAGAGCAAGAGAGCATGAACAGGAACTCTCAAATTCACACTGTTTGACATCTGCAGATCAGAAGGATACAACTGGTGAAAGTGAGTTAGAAAAGGAATACAGGATAAGGAAATGGGAATGCATTCAGAGTAAAACGTGATCCTCATTTCACCTCCATGCTTTTTCAGATAGTGAAAACAGCAATCCTGTGTAAGGGTGAAGTGACAGTTTAAAGGGAAATTTAATAGCCCATAGGCTCTATGATTTTAAGTAACAGTGTTTTCCCAGATATAAGAAGACAAGGGAGAAAGCATGACAGTGACAGGAAGGAGCAGGCATTCAGAATTGTTATTGGTGGCAGAGTGAATGTGACTATTTAGAGGGGGGTTAAGTAATGAACCTTTTAAAATGAGAATGGACTCTAGCTACAGATATCTTAGATATACTTAGATATAAATACCCCTCATCCATTAATAACACACGTCATCCTGTAAATACCTTCGCCTATCACCTCTGTGGTCAGCTTTGAATAATGTGTAGATGCATTCATACCCTGAGTATTTCTGACTGGGTATAGTAGGTGTAAACCAACCTGAATACTTGAAACAGTGTAACATGATGTTATACTGTCAATCTATTTTATGCTATTTACCTCTTTCCCTAAAACTGTGAGTTAGATTTAGTAATCAAGGCAATAGACCTGTTTATAAGCTTTGTCTATAGCTACAACTGTCTCATCTGCCTCTCTGCGTGCAGTCTAAAACCTCAGAGAAAATACTCTGATATTATTTTAAAACTGTAAATTAATTCATAAATAACAAAAGTTTGGGACAAGAAAAATTGTCCTCTTACCACATTCAGATGAGAAGTCTGTGTTTGAGATGTCCATAGCAAATATTATTTCACTGAGTGTGTATCCATGCATAATTAAATCTGTTTTATTTAAAGTTTTTGAAAACATGTGTTTGTATATCAACTATGATTCCAGATTACATTTAGTGAGAGATGTAAAAATATTATGAGCCAGATGACAACATGATTTTAATACTTTTATTCAAACAAAACTGCAGAAAATTGTCCTAATATTATCTAAAATCTTTAAATTCTGAAGATAGACCCTGTTAGTACTTACCCAACAAAGAGTGCAAATTATAGGTTAGAACTAAATGTTGTAAGCAGTAGTTATACAAGTGAACATACAGTTCTTCTGAAACAATAAGTTGAGCTTTGTAGTCATACAGAACAAAGAGTTCAGATCACATTGTTTTAAATTCATGTGTTTTTTATAGTACATGGATATTTCTTCAAGTTTGAGCATCAGGCAAAAAGATAACATTCTGCAGTGCTCTTCTAGAGTGACAACTATTGAAAAATCACTACAGGCACATTTGCTGATCAGTGTATTAACCTCAGAGAGGGAAAATGTTTCAGAACTGTAAGAAAAGGTGAAACAATATTACAGTATGTAAGAGATGTACACTATATTATAGGCATAATAAAAGGAGGCAAATGTACTACTTTTATTAGGAATTGTAAATGAATTTTAAGGAAATACTGAAGATTCCTCATAACAAAATATAATCTGTAAGCAAATATGAGAAGACAACTATAAGAAAACACTAAAGAAAAATAAACTTTATCTGGAGCAAGTTATGACACAATTGCCGAAACTACTTCTAAATCTCTGGAGGCACCATCTGTTCCCCTTTATTAATCAGAGATCACAAGAAAGGATCAAATCACTTGAAAAGATCAAATCACTTGATTGCACTGTTTGTTTTTCTTTCTTACATAATTTCAAAAATTTGGTATCATCATTGTGCAACACATATACCATGGCAGGATTATTAGTGCTATCTTTGGGGTGTTTACACCCACAAATGAGAAAAAGTGAATAGTTATAATCCACATAGCAAATATGCTTGTGCTGCTGCACTGATGAGAACTCATAGGATAATTTTTGATGATCAAATCATACTCTATTAAAAATAACATGTAGCAGGTGATTGAAATTGAGGCATAGCTTTCTATAAAATGTTATGAACTGTATCAATGTCTGTAGATGAAAGATGTGGGCAGTTCTTTAATCTCTCAAAAGTACATAAATGAAAATACAGTTTTATGACTGTCTATGACCAATGTATTTAAGGTAATAGGAGTTATCTGAATGCAATGTTATTATAGATATGAGAAATTAATTCACATAGAATTTTATCATATATGTTCTTTATAATTAGAAATCTTTCTTTTAAAATATATCGTGAAATCCTTTATATGGGAAGCACCATGAGGTCCTTGTCTGAAAAAAAAAAAGCTTAAGATTTAATTTCCTTCCATAAGCTAGATAAGGCTTTGTTTGAAAAAGTTTTGGGTACAGAAGGCAATCATAACAATTTAACTGTCTGAATGAAATAGATTTGATTATATGATCTTGTTAAATGTCTTGTGGAAAGTAAGTATTCTGGATGATTAAAACATCGGGAATATTTCCCACAAACAGGCAGTGCAAAGGAATCAGTCAGATGACATCACAGCAAGATGTTGACCACTATGTCATGTCTAAATTTCTTCACTCGTTACTTACAGTCTTCAGCATAGATCTATTTTTATTTTTCTTTAGTATGGAATTCTGGATACAAGCAGTCTATTAATTTAATAACTTTATTTAACAGATTTTTTTTAATTAGGGTTCCCTAAATTATCTATAAATACCACTTCCTCTGTTTTTCAAAGTCTTTTCCTGCTTTTGATGTTTGCAATCCTTAATAGCAAAGGCTAAAACAAATTTTCAATATAACATTGTCAAATACAAAGAACATTGATCTGAATATGACAGCCAATGTATTGGAATTGCCAAAACAGTGAATTGGTGCTCTTTATGATTTAAAAGTATTGAAATATCTCAGAAGTGATGTTCTTCATTATTCTGAAAGCATCTATTTTACAATACCCATTTTTCCTTCAAATCTAATCAATTGTTTGAATTGCTTTGAAAGAAAGTAATAGCTGATGTGTATTTTCAGAGTACAAAAAGCAGTGAAAATAGGAAAATGCAGTCTGGCTTGTCTTTGTCTGATTTTTGAAATGCTCTCTTTGAAAACTTGCATCATTGTGAAGCAGAAATGCATGCTTCAGTTATGAAATCAAATTCACCCAATTCTGGTCAGTCAGGTTTTTCTAATCAGAGTAGATAATTGAAATAAGTGTTAAAGTGGAAATGCCACTGCTCCATTGGTGCTCCCACTTTATTACAGTTTTCTTCTTAATTTTAAACCTTGACAAGATACAGACAGACAATGGTTTATAGAAGTTTTCACTTTCAGTCTATTCTAGTTTGGCCTAGATTAGGAATAGCCAAAGTTGCAATCCACTAATGAATCTCTGATGTCTCATGTGGCCCAGTGACACTTATAGCAAAGTATCTGTAGTTTAAGTGATGCAGACCTTTAATAAATACCTTCCTGTATTAAGGAAGGTGAATAACTGTAGTTGCCATCCTACTTGCAAAGGCTAATAGAATACTAAAAGAATCCAAGTGGAGACAAAGCCACCTTTTCATGAGGTAGCAGCTACTTTCTGAGAAAGTTTTAGAAGAATTTATACACACTGTTGAAGACAGGAACTTGCTGAAGACTTGCTCCAGCTGTGGCACATCAGTAAGCTATAGACCAAAAATAACATCACAATGTTAGTATAGCTCTAAGCCTGAAGTGATAAGTTCTACTATTCCATTTAGTGCTATAACAGATGTGTTCAGATGGGTTTTAGACTTTGTTTTTCTCATTCTTTATGTTAAGACTCCACAGGGATCAGTAGCTGCTGCAATTATGAGAGCCACCTTTGACTATCTCTTTAAAAAAATCTCATGAATATCCATAAGTCCCTGAGGCAGGCAGACTGTATCAAAGTGTCATGCTCCTGTCTTGTCCCTTACTTCCTGCCCTAAATTTTTCCTCCTCTAGCTCTGTCTTCTCTGTGCTCTCAGTTTTTGTAGACCGTCACTCACTTTTGTAGGCTGTCAGCACAGCATCTATGCCCTTCATACTCTTTGAGGACTCTGGCACTCTTTGTTGGCTTCCAAGTACAATACACTTTGTGGTTTCTTCTTTAGATTTCTGGCTTAGAACAGAGGCAGTTGTACTTATAATAATGTGAGGAAATTTGATTTGCTTTATTTATTGGATGGGTAAAAGGACAAGATTCTTCAACCATGGAGATCTGGCCTTTCTTAGATGGTGGACTTATAAGCATACTTATTCTTGTAAACGATGCCAGGCAGGCCTGATAAGTGCTAAGTCAGGTCCGAAGTTGGGTTGTATCACTGTTACGTAATTGGCTTAATTGGAATGATGTTGATTTCTACTGGTTTTAGATGATGCATCTTGTGACTGAATAAATAAAATGTAGTTGCATAGGAAATAGATCATTACAGCTCTCGAAGTGTGTCAGTGAAAGCAAGAATAGTCTTTCCTTTATTTTCTGAGTCAATCCAGATAAATGATGGTCTAAAGTTTTATCTGAAGCAACTAGCATTTATTGTGTCTGGATACAGCAGGCTTTACTAGGGTATAACCAGGAAACTATAGGCCAATCAGTCTTACCTCTGTGCCTGGTAAGATCATGGAGCAGATCCTCCTTGAGGCACTGCTGAGGCAGAAGAATAACAAAGAGGTGATTGGGTACAATCAACATGGCTTCACCAAGGGCAAATCGTGCCTGACAAACCTGGTGGCCTTCTATGAGAACGTCACAACATCAATAGACAAGGGAAGAGCAACTGACGTCGTTTACCTGGACCTGAGCAAAGCCCGCAATACATCCTGGTCTCCAAGCTGATGAAATATGGGTTTGATGGAAGGAAAACTCAGTGGATAAAGAACTTGCTTGGCGGCTGCAACTAGAGAGTGGCTGTCAATGGGTCTGTGTCCAAGTGGAGGCCAGCGACAAATGGAGTCCCTCAAGGATCAGTACTGGGACCGGTCTTGTTTAACATCTTTGTCAGCGACATGGACAGAGGCACTGAGTGCACCCTCAGCAAGTTTGTCGACGACACCAAGCTGTGTGGGGCGGCTGACACGACCGAGGGAAGGGAAGCCATCCAGAGGAACCTTGACGGGCTACAGAGATGGGCCCATGCCAACCTAATGAAATTCAAGACCACCAAGTGCAAGGTCCTTCATCTGGGTCTGGGCAATCTCAAGCACTGTAATAGGCTGGGCAGTGACTGGCTTGAGAGCAGCCCTGAAGAAAAGGACTTGGGGGTACTGGTGGATGGGAAGCTCAACATGAGCTATCAGTTTGCACTTGCAGCCCAGAAGGCCAATCATATCCTGGGCTGCATCAAGAGAATCCTGAGCAGCAGGTTGAGGGAGGTTTTTTAATCTCTCAAAATCTACTCCATTCTTGTGAGACCTCACCTGGACTACAGTGTCCGGTTCTGGAGCTACTATTACAATAAAGATGTGGATGTGCTGGAACGTGCCCAGAGAAGGGTCACGAGGATGGTTAGAGGGCTGGAGCACTTCTCCTGTGAAGACAGACTGAGAGAGTTGTGGTTGTTCAGTCTGGAGAAAAGGTGGCCCTGGGGAGACCTTACTGTGGCCTTCCAGTATCTTAAGAGGGCCTACAAGAAAGGTGGTGATAGACTTTTTAGGATGTTGGGTAGTGGTAGGACTAGAGGGAATGGATTAAAACTAGAGATGTGTTGATTGAGATTGGATGTTAGGAAGAAGCTCTTCACCATGAGGGTGGTTAGACACTGGAACAAGTTGGCAAGAGAGGTGGTGGAAGCCCCGTACCTGGAAGTTTTTAAGGAAAGGCTGGATGGGGCAACCTGATCTAGGTGGAGATGTCCCTGCACATGGCATGGGGGTTGGAACTAGATGATCTTTAAGGTCCCTTCCACCCCTGATGATTCTATGTTTCTGATTTAAGGAAAAAAAAAAAAATTCTTTACAGATAATATTACCTGATTGCACCGCCTTGGTGACAATCTGAACAGAAAGCAAAGCGATATAACTAAGGGTGGACTGTGAACTTCTGTTGTGCTGAGTGAGCTGTCCTTCAGAATTGTAGTTGGTAGCCTTGTGTCAAGAGGTCTGTA
Organism: Chloroceryle amazona; assembly: GCA_027560015.1. Lineage (NCBI taxonomy): Eukaryota > Metazoa > Chordata > Aves > Coraciiformes > Cerylidae > Chloroceryle > Chloroceryle amazona. Next base: position 34,350 of record JANHFX010009035.1, read on the forward strand.
CTGCCAATTTGGAGTCCATTCACAGACATGAGAGAGTTGAATCTCCAGATTTTAAAAATTTTGTATCTTTCATATCAAAAAACAAGAAAAAAAATAAAATAATAAAGTTTTAAAAAAATAGAAAAGTATTTTAGCTGTTGATAATATTTACTTTTCATTTAGTAGACCAGAGCCACAAAGATATTTTGAGTACCATGCAGTATGTTAGCGTTTTCACAAGTGTGTTCTGCCCCATAAAAAGGGAAAACATGCTTGACTTGAGGCAACAAAAAGAGCATAGAGAAAACCAATAACACGCATAAACCACAGCATAAACCGACTCACTTTGTAAGTATACCAGCATGCAGTGCTTACTTTCTTAGGGTGTTTTGTCAGGTTGTTATTTGGAATTCAAAATTCACTTATTTTTCCCAATGTATCTTTCTCAAAGACTTAACAGTAGACAGGTATTATCATCATTTAAGTACTGTTTGAAGTTTGAAAGGTTGCTTGATGTTAAACATAGAAACATTAAATATTTAACTCAAGAAAGTATCTTGAAATATGTTTTTTAATATTCTTAATGACTGTGCTGAAAATTTCTTATATAAACTGCAGATGCCTAATATTAAATAATGTTTATCACAATTCATTGTGGTCAACTGATTTTTCAGATCCATCATTTCACTGTGATAGTAATTTCCAAGATTTTCATTTTACAGAATACTACTTCTAGTAAAGGAATGACTTTACTGATTTAATGGTGAATGCTAACATTCACTTCTACTGGATATTTGAAGACATTCTTTTACATGCTGGGTACTTGCCTCCTTTCAACGTTCTTGTGAATACCAACATGAATACTTCTATGAGATTGTTTGTGTATTAATACAGCATATGGCTTCAAAGGGAGTGCAGGCAAAAATACTTTGTTGTTTCGGATTTTTTTTTCAATAAAAATGTGAATTTTTGCCCTACCCGAGATGAAATTTTAAAAATTCTGATTTTTTTTTTTTATGACTGTGCTGCCAGGTTGGGTGTGGAATAAAGCCCGGATCTCAACCCTGTGCTGCTTTACCTTTTCTTAAAAGGAATAAAGTTTGCTGTTATTAGTCTTCCTGTAAATTCTTTGGAAAACCTCCATCCCTTTGCCTGCAAATAGAATCCATATTCTGCATTTCTGTTTCTGGCAGTATTTCTGCTCATATTTCCAGATTTTGCCTCATCCAGGTAATAGAAGAAAATGTCTATTTATTTAACATATGTAAACCAATGCTAATTGTTACTTTGAGCTCAAGAGGTGTCTCATTCTGTAAGACCAAGCTGCAATTTTGCTATAGTTCAAGTGAAAAATACCAAGACCTGTACTTTAATGAAAGCAAATTTAAGTGATCTCATCTTGCCCAGTGTTGTGGCTGAGAATAGAAACTGATAAATGAAGATCATTCATCCAGATTTTGTCATGCAACAGAGTGCAATGAAGATTTAACTAAATGCATTTACTGAATGCAAACAAATGAACAAGAACAATGAACAGTCAGAAAATGAAATAAATTGATGCAATCGAACTGCTTACAACTTTAATATGGTTAACATGATCCAAAAGTTCAGCTTTTCTGTCTCCTTTGAAGTCAGCCCTCCTATACTAAAAGGCATATATGATCCAAGCTGGTCTAAGACTATGGTGCCAAGGAAAATGATCATCAGATACTCTGTAATATCTGTTTGTTTCCTTTCCTTCTCATCTATCAGTGTAAATCTTCATGCTACTTTAAGGTAAAGCAGATGCTATCATAGACACCACTAAAACCTAATCTTGCAAAAGAGGGATAAAAGGGGACTTGATTTTTCTGTGGATAAATTTATGCTGCCCATGAAACCTATTGGAAAAATGGATTCTTCAGATTTCAGTGAAGCCACTTTGTTTTTAAAGTTAGTAGCCTGAAATGTGAATTTAGAAATGCCATAACGTTATTTCTTTTATGCACACTTACACTGCAAATATGTTCTCATAGTTAAGATAATGGCAGTCAGCCTGCCTAGTTTACCACTGCTTGTGTCCTGAATCAGTTAAAAGAATTCAGCAACTCTTATTTGTTCTTGAGACTTCCTCCATTTATTTCTATAATGTCGTTAAGTATGAAATTGCTCATAATTTTCAGTACTTTGTCTAAACTTGTCACTGAATTGGAACTTGGTTGGTTTTGGGTTTTTTTGGTAACAGTATTTTTTTGTAGTTAGCAAACCAGAAAAATTAAGTAAGCAATGATGCTGAGTCATGTAAATAATTTTTATGGCTCTTACATGCTTAGAATTAGCGGTGGTGTTTAGGATTTAAGACTAACAAGATTAACAGAAGGGAGCTGGGCAGAAAATAGTATGTGTTTTATGATTAATTTGATCTATTAGGGAAGAAAATGTCTATGGGTCTGTCAAATTCATTCTGATGAATGCACTGTGGTTAATAAATTACTGTAGCCTTTTAAAATGATAATGAAACATCCCTTATTTAATTTTCATGTACTATATTTCGTTTAAGGCTGCCTTAATGTTCATTAAGTTTACAAGCTCACAGAGAATTCTTATTTGTGGTCAGAAAGTTTTGGAATATATGTTTTGCAATGTCTGCTGCTGTCATGGCTGTGTACATCATTATAGCTGTTAAGGCATAAACAGTGTTTTCTGTGAAAGCCTCTACATAAATAAGGAAAGCAAGGGATTTTAAATTTGTTTGTTTAATTCTTAAGCAATTAGGTGTAAAGGATGCTTGTTTATCTTATAGTAGATATAAAGAGCTGAGAAAATTGATAACATTTTACTGATGAGATAATTTAACAGAAACAGTTTTTTCTCAACTGGTGTATATCAAGCAGGTTTTTGTGCTGTTTCATAACAGGAAAGAGGTGTTAGAAATTTTGACTAGTTTCCCCAGTGTATATATGTTTTCTTAAGTCATAGGGAAAATAAAGAAGAAATAATAGTATTTTTCCTGTCTCATTGGATGCAGATTCAGGTGCACACATTTTTCAGTGTCAAGGCATCACTGAGGCATGTTTGAAAACATGACATTTCAGGTGACTCATTCTCAAATTTTAAGTAGGCAAACCAGCAGTGGGCAAATCAAGTCTATCTGGAAGGATGTGGGTCTAACACTGAGGGAACTTTTCAAAAGGACAAATACTGTCTTGCACCTCTTAACTTTCAACTGCTCTTTTTCTCCCCAAGCCTAGAACTTGAGCTGTCACAGCTTTAGCAGATGGTTAAAACATTATCCAGGTAGGGTTATATGTAAGAGGGTATTGCAGTCTTTGCATTTAACTGCAGACATTTGTGTCTTTAAACTGGTACTAGGGCACTTGCCCTGAGCTATACTCAGTACAGAACGTAGTAATTTAACAAAGAGCCCGTAGGTACCATATGTTTTTAGTATTTGGTGATATATGTTCTTAGTATATATTCTTCTTCACTAAATCTTTGGTGATTTAGTTTTCTGACTGGAGTTCATGGTTTTATTTATAAAATGAAGTGATCTCAGTCTTTTCAGACCAACATATTATTTCTTCTGCCAGCAGCCTTAAGCTGAGATCAGTGGAGATTCTCCGATGAGAAACTCATGGCATATACAGTACAGCTGCATGCACAGTTTTTCCTGAAGAACTACTACTTTTTGTGTTGCCATCCAGATCCAAAATTACTTATACCAGTTGGCCTGGTATGTGTGCTGTTAATCTTACTTGAAAACTAAATGCACACATTTACTCAGTCTTCCAATCTTGTGGTATATTACTTGAGAGACCAATAAATAATTTTAACCATTTCCTAATATCAGTCTGTCTTTATCCGAATGAGACTTCTACCAAGTTAATTTCAGGTCACTTTCAAGAGATGTGGAGAAATCATTTTAATCTTGCATGAAGTAAACATTGGATGTTCATCATTCTATAGTTGTTTAAATTTTAGAATATTGTAGTTGTAGAACATAAAATGATGATACATATCCTGCTACACAGACAAGAAATTAATTTTATTTTGAGGAGAGAAGAAGGTAAGAACAATAAAATAAATCTGTCATGATATTGGGAATATATATGTTTTTAAAATGGATAGAAAATACAGCCTTGAAATTGTGATGCCAAAGATATATGTCAGCACTTTTGTAATAAAAATAAGGTATACATAAATCTACAATAAAAATTCCCATTGGAATGACTTCGTTTTATTTAGATTCCTGACTCTAGGGGAACATTTATATAACATGGGAGAAATAGATTTCAATTTCTTATATCTTATTTAAAAGATATTTCATGTTTCCATAGCATCTTTTAATTATCATCACATAGACAGTTTTCAGTATGTGAACACACAGCTGTTCAAATGGAAATGCTGCAGGGGTAAAGGAGAGAGGGCAGTAAGTTCTTAATGTATAACACCAGGAGCAGAAGGGGAAAGTTTTGACCAGGCCACTAGATCCTGAATAATTAGTCTTTCCCAACCCTCTTTTTAATTTAGGTGATATGGATACATGATATATCTGTAGAATAGCTTCTAGGATCACTTCTGAAAATGTGTCAGGAATTGTGAATTTGTACACCAAATCATTGTGGCCATAAAAAACTGACAATATGATAGCTTGCCTGTTGAACTCCATTTTGAAAGATCCACTTTATATTTTATGTCCCTTTCATTTATGGTTTAGTGCTGTTGTTACTTAGTGTCACTATTGGTTAAACGCGTACAGTATATAGTCTGCCTAGCATTTGAATCTACAGGTACTTCGTATGGCTCAAAGAAGCTGTATGTTTTACTCTTCCATTGGAAATACTAGTTCAAATTTCTCTGTATGGCTAATTAAACCAATTTTTCCGGGAAGTGAGGCCTATTCGAGATCACTGTCAGTACATTTGTTAGTCCTGCCTGTTTCCTCCCTGCCTCACCGCTTCCTGACAGATTTTGAACATATGTGATCATGAAAGCTTCTAATAGATTTTGGGCATAACTTCTTGATGTGGTACTGGATTGGTCACGTTGGACTGATGCACAAATGGATTTTGCTATTCACTAACAAGGAAAGAAATGATTGTGGTAAAAAGTGGTAACTGGTGACAGCCTTGGAGGTAATGACCGTGAAATAGAATTCAGGATCCTGAGGGGAGTGAGGAAGGAGAGCAGATCCTGGTGTACAAGTAAGCAGGAAACTATAGTTAGGGTCCCATGGGAAGCAGCTTTGATGGGTAAATGAAGTTCAGAAACTGTCAGGTCTTTAAGGACAGTATTCTTCAGGCAAAAAGATGGTACCTCCTATCTCTGCAGAGACAGGGCTAGGGTACCCAGTGCCCTAATGTTCACCAACTGGCTTATATGCTTAGTGACTTGGCTTGAGGAGGAGAACATGGATCAAGTCAAGGACTGCTGGTGAGAAATTAGTCTGTACAAGTCGAGAGGACCAGATAGGCTCTATCCAAAGGATAGATGTTGAGAAAGTGGACCATACAGTATCTCTTTATAGTATCTTGTAAGGACAATCTACATCCAAAAGTAAGCAGGATGATTGATTATACATATGTGTGTATAGAGCTATATACATATACACACAGTTTGCGATATACAGTGATATTACTTTGCCAGTAGTCAGAAAGTAGCTTTTATTAGTTTCTTTCTGCCCCAGACTTTTTGTAGTAATTTCTTTATTATATATTCATGTATGTATTGCCCAATTTTATAAACTAATACATTTTAGTTTAATATTTCTCGTATGCTTACTTATGGAATAAACAAAGTCTAAGAACTGCTTATGAATCTGCAGGGGTACAGCAGTATTTTAACAGGAGCATCGTCTAATACTATGTTTTCACAGATGTTGCTGACTTCAGACAAGATGGCCAAAGTGAAGGAATTACGAGTAGAGATTATTTGATAGGAAAAAAACCTAAGGAAACTTCATTTTTTTTCCATTATTGGCAAGGAAATGCACTCGTGTACCTTAGAGGTGTTTTGTATGAGGAAATCCGTTCAAATTTCAAGAAGTTGCAGTGGAAAAGTAAACAAGAAAAATCAGTACAAATTTCTGAGGGTCATTCCAAATAGAAATGAAAGCCTTTTCTTTGTTGGGAATTGCTAAGAAAAAAGTACCATATACATTTTATATATTGTCAGTCTCCATGATATCCCGCTAACAAATTTAAAGCAAACCAGTTTTTAATTCTGGAAACTGAGCTTTTGCAGCGAAAATTTTGAGGATTTTCTTTGTTGATCTTTTTTGTTTTGTTTTATAGCTACAGTCCTCCATGGATTAGACAGGTTGTAGATTCTTTTGCCTTCCAAAGTGGCTCATCTTCATAGCTTATAAACAAGCTAACAGCTTTTTATTTGTAGAAAGTTCTTCTGTCTAAGGAATACAATGTATAAAAGCAGTTCCAAAATAGGCCCTTTCCTTAGATGCAAATGCGTTAACAAATTTTAATTAGTTAATATTAAGTCAACAGGCTTCTGTATTTTAGCCACTCATATTTTCCTAAACCCTTGCATTCATTTTGGTCATCATTTAGTAATATGCTTCTTAAAACTATGTGGAAAAAAAATTGGAAATTTTCATATAAAAAATGTAATCATGTCATCTGTTTTTCAACATCTGCTTGTCTCTGTTCTTAGAAAAGAGAGTATTAAGTGCAAGCCTGTTTTTTTCTGTTCTCACAGCCATCCTTCAAATGAGCCTGTGGGTCTCATTCACACATGTGCAGGACAACTTTGTGTTGAGTGTGTAGAAAGTCTGGTCTCCCTCCATATGATGTGGAGCAGTGCTGAGCACATGCATGCAGTAAACCCAATTCTTGAGATTGGTTGCAGAATTCTTTCTGTATCTGAAATAGTTCTACTGCTTTTATTCATCTGTAAATGCCACACAGTTTAATGAAGTATTTAATTTTCTACTTTCAGGTTATTGCTTACCTACATATTTCTGACTCTGCTTCAGAATGATCCTCTGGCTAGAGCCTTCTTTTTCACTTTCTGTCATGTTTTCTACTACAGACTTGAAGACAGAGTAAACATATTGTCATAGTGTCTCAATACTCTTCTCCTTTGTGTAAACAGCTGTTCTAAATAGTACCCGTTATAGACTCATGCCACTGAGATTCTTGCTGATTTTTTTTTAAATAAAATGTCATAAAGCAGTAGAGTTAGGGATATGGACAATGGATACTAAAATATTTAGTCTGGGACTTACATGAGTGTCCGATAATTTGCGAAGTACTTAGCTAAGGGGCAAATGGAGCTTGTATTCATTCTCAAATTTACTCAAATCAGTAATTTTGTCAGATCTGCTGTATATTTAGATAGCATTTATTTCAGTACAACTTTGAATTTTGTAAATATATGATTAATAGATGATGGGTTTATTAGCATATGTTTCCCCTTAATTACTCTTTTATCTCAGTTACCTTTGGAGTTTGTATTAAGTTTCTTACATATTTCCTCAATTAAATGGCATGCATGTGTAAAATAATTGAGTTATTGTAAGTCTTGTGGGTTGTCATTTGTTTTCTTTAGGAAGACTTTAGAGACACTGAAATGAACACTACAGAAGTCTTTGGTCTGGCAAAATTGGATGATGCAGAATTATCCCAAATCTGTCAAATTCTAGGGAACTGGGAGACAGGTAGTCTTGGAAGTACCATGAGGCATCTGTCCAACTTACCTGGATACCTGAATGACTTTGGGTATGCAGTCCTTCGATCTTAATCTTTTCAGAAGTTGTGTCAGTATAAGCACTGGTTTTGAAATATGTTTTGAAACCTCTAGCATCTCTGTTACCAGGTAAAAATTGTAGAAAGTTCAAGTTTGAGAATAATCTTATTTATAATGTTTCCTTTAAATTCTAGATAAAGCACAAATAAATAAAATAGTATATAGCAATACACCATAAGAGTAATATCAGAATAACACCTATAAATAATTATAAAATTTGTCCAACATTTTAAAGTATCAATCAGCACTTTAACATGAAGAACATGTATATCTTAAATTATTTACAACTACTTCATTAATATTTGAAGACTTCATAGTTAACAACAAATAAAGTGTTAGAGTAGGTTATTAAATATTACTGGTGTTTCCTTGAGTCCATTCTAATATTTTGCAATAACTGCACATTTTTTGGTTTTAATCACCTCATTAAGACATAGTGATCTTCCTTCACTGTCATACCAGATAGCCTGTTAATGAGCTGGAATAAACCAAAAAGCTATCAGGGGCATATATTAGGGTTGATTGAGCACTGCATTGCTTCACTTTTATTCTAGTGTAACTCGATTGAAAGCAATTGAAAGACACAGATAGACGGGTATAGTAATGCAGTGGTGTAACAGATCTCTTTATATTTCAGTTATTGAATAGAGAAGAAGCCCCTGCACTAAGCGACGTGTTTCAGTGCAGTGAATTATACTCGGAGAATTTTCTGTGAGATCAGTGGTGTACCTGAGACAGCTGAGAAATAAACAAGCTTAACCCAACTTACCAGCATTTGGTCTGCGTTTCAGTCTTACAGTTGAATTACCTATCATATGCTGAATGAAGGTTTAGTCTTTCTAGATGTATGGATAACTATTTGTAAAAAGTAATCTGACAGATCACAGAAGACAGGTATGGAAATATTTCTGGGAGATGGCAGTTGTTTAAGACCCAAGAAAATGTTCTAAAGAAAAGTAATGTCATGAATGAAGACCAGTGGGTCAAAAAATACAAAAGAGAAGATTGAGGAAGAAAAAGAGAAAGGTGGTATAAAATTGTAAGTGTCAAAAGGCAAGACTTCCTCATCACGGTGATGACAGGATGTGCATTCATAGGTTTAAAATGAATATGTTTACGGGTTACTACTTTTTTTGGTGTTACAAAGGTTTTATATTCTTAACAAAACAAAAAGAAAAGCAATCAAAGAGAGGGCTGTATTAGATGAAATTTTTTTGTTTACAGAGAACTGGAGCAGAATTAGTGGCCCTAAACGCAGGCAAAAGAGGTGGTTTTGATGTGAAACCTGTACAACAGGGAGGTGAGTGAAGGGAGGTGAATTACAAGGAGAGGAGCAGGGCTGAGCTTCACTTGCTGTTAATATCAGTGTGCTGTCAAAACCTCTATCTGATCACGTCATAAAAAAATCGAATTATACCATCCATGAGTAGCCAGGATAAATCTATATATGTGATCCATCAATTGTGGACTACCATATTGTTTTCTGACAGTTAAACTGCTTACTTACACATTTGCAACTGAACCTACTCAAAGTACTCACCATCTGGGTATGCGGTAGGAGCACCATCTGTATGCCCCTACCACATACCTAAACCTGTTTCAGAGTTCATAAACCAGGTATTCCACTCCAGAGCATTAGAAATCCTTGGACCAAGCCTAGTAGTAACAGAACAGGTTTCAGCACATCAATCACAGTAATTGTTCTGTCTACCATTTATATTGTAACATGGAGGTTATGGCATTTAATCAATAACCATGGTTCTAAACGTGCTTCAATCTGTAGTAGTGGAAACCTTTTAGAGGATTGGCCACTTCTTGGCCAGTGGAGTAGAGTTAAAGATTGTCATGGCAGAGACTTGCCTTCTCTTGAAGAAAGGACACAGTGCAAGAAGAGATAGCAGGTTTGCAGGGCTGGAAGCAGTGTAATCAGCTTTGGCTTTGTGAAAGACCTAGCTTTAGTATTTTACATAAGGACTGCTAAATATAAAAAGCTAAGCTGGGCTAAGCTGGGCTCCATTCACCTGTGTTCTCAGGTGAGTGTCCTCATCCAGATACTAAATCATAGCGCCTATTTCCTTATCTCTGTAGACTTTGATCTCTTCACTCACAAGGGTATACCTGAAGTAAACAAAGAATTGCATAAGCTTTCTGCTTGGCGATTAAGGAACCAATCATGAAGTGATTTAGGAACTGTGGGATATAGGTGACATAAAATTTAAATTAATTCAGGTGGATGGAGATGTAATCATAGTATCCTAGATCTTTGATGAATATTCCAAGGTATTAATTGTCTAAGTTTTCCATATTCATCCGCAAAGCAGCCTAAGCTGGTTGTCCACACCTAGAGGGATATTTTTTCAGAACCTTACAATAACAGAGGGCAACAAGCCAAATCTATTTTCATCATTTGCCTGCAGGTCTGTTGTAGAAACCTAGACTCTGAAGAGCACCCTCTCCCCATGTTGCTACACCTGCGTATGTCATGCAATGCAACACTGTATAAAGACTCCACCTGCTCCAGTGCAGCACTGAATGCAGATATTCTAGATCATATTCTAGAAAGTATAACTTCAGTAGCTTAACTCAATGCTAGGCCAGTTATCTCTGCACTTTGCAGAACTACTCACTTCTGGTGAACTGATAAACTGCCACACCTAGTTTTGGTTTCAGGGCTGGAAACCTTTTGTTCAGTGGTTGGTCCTGCATCTGAATAACACTGCATTACACAATGACTTCATGCTTTTATAGTCTAGATCAGGTGGATTTCTGCTTTGAATCCTAGTTGTTATTCCTGTTTTGAGGCCCTAAGGGTGAAATATTGCTCACACATCACAATGCAGAACTATGGGAAAGTAACGTGTAGAATCCAGATAGCCTAAATCAAGTCCAGGGTCTTAATCAGTACATTGCAATCTGCCTGTAGACACAGAGCAAATATCTGCAAACACTGAAGACGATTTTTGCTCAACATTTAAGTAAAAGGCATCACTTTCATCCCTCAGCTATCCCCTGAAAACCTGAGAAAGAGATTTGACCCTAACTCAAATTAAGCTACAAAGCTACAGAGACATTGTGGATCTCTGATAATTTCTTAACTGACGCATTTTTCTTAGCTAATAGGATTTTATTAAATGTGATAGCTGTAAGATCACATTTATCTGGGTAATATTTCTTTATATTGGTATTAGAAATAAGTAGACAGACCAATGCATCAAGAATTATAGTGGGAAATAATTGCCTAATGTGATAAAAAGTAACCAACAATAGCCTATTAAGACCAAAGTAAAAGGCTAGCACACTAGTGATAGCTGTGTAAATCAGTAGAATCATTTGCTAAGAGGTTTTGTTACTAAGAATCTCCTATATAATAATGCCATTTCATCCAACATTTTCTCATTAATCACGGTGTTTCAGTGATGGTTCTTTACTGGTATGCTCAAGACACAGTTAAGTTAGTTAAAATGCAGTTTCTGAAGCAAACCCAGCTGTACAAAACACCCATTTTTTATTTTTTCCACAAATAATAGTGTATTTTTAGTGGTTGATGAAATGTTGTGATCTGCTTTCAGAGTATTATCTTAGAAATGAAATGCTACAATGCTCAATATGAATTTCCAATCATTTTCTGTATATGTGTGATAAGACTTAGTTTAGTTTTGTTTATTTCCTATTAGGCGATCTGGTGTATAATTTTTCACTTCTACTAGAAACAGAACCCCTTTAAATATGATTTTATTTTCATTGATATAAATGAATTTCCATGAACTCTGAAAACATTGTTCTTTCCATTTTTCCATGGAAAAGTCAAAACAATTCATGCATAACACACAGTGTTATTAGGGATTTTGGTTTGCATTGATCATATTTAAAATAAGTGCTTGTGTATTCAACACAGATGATAAAAAATTGAAGTCGTCCATCTTGTGGAGTGCTTTACTGTTCTAAATATGAGTAAATGCTCCAGGCTCCATGCATCGCTTGTGTTTCTTGAAGAATATAATTTTATGAACGGTATGGCTTTTTTTTTTTCCTTCTGTTTTGAGATTAATAGTGTGTATGAGAAACTGAAATGGAAGGTGGAAAGCCCAAAGCTGAAGGGCTTGCTTTGCCAGGTCTACCTTTCTGCACATTTTGTTTGCAAGTTTGGAATAATTTAAATTAAAAATATAAAGAAAGATAATGATAATATAAAGAAAAAATGTGATTATGCTGAAAAATTTACTGGGTCATCTCATATATTTCATGTCCCCTTAGTGTACCCATGAAGTGATTTGATTGCTAAATAGTAAAAAAAAAAAAAAAAATTACATAGTTTTCCCAAGCTAAATATCAATCTTGATAGAAGACTGTAAAAAGTATATGCACATAGAATATTTGTGTCATTGCAGGCCGTTAAGTTTCTTCTAGGAGTGTCAGTAATTGATTTAGGTACATTTGTCTCTTTTATTTTCTTTTTTTTTTTTTTTGTGGAAGTAGTGCCTTCTTTTGATAAAATTATCAATAGTGCACAGTAGTGATATAAGCCACTAGGTTCACCTCTAGCATGAGAAAACAACTGCAGTTGTCATGTAGCTCCATTAGTGGTGCATTGTCCAAATTACGTCTTCCAACAAGTATTAAAGCTCAGGAAAGAAGATAGGGTATTAATTATACCAGTTACTCTTTTTAAGGATGATTTATGGTAATCTTTTGTTATCAAAACTCATCTATAATAATTAGATAATTGGTGAAAATAACTTTCATAGATCTTAAAGATTAATTAGGAGATATATTAAAACAAATGCAAAGACTCAATCATCCAGAAAAATGTTAAATATATCTTGAGTGATGAAAATTAGTTATTGTTTTGCTTTCATTATTTCAACAAACTATTGAGACAAGACTTTGGTCTCAGAAAGAATTAAACACTAGCCTCCTACAAATACCTCCTGGGCCTTGGCAATGCATATTTAATTGGCTGCCTGAATTTGAGAGATTAATTTAGTATTCACTTTAAACATAGCTCAATTTATTAGTACTATGCTTTTATTAATTTAATCTTATTTTTAATATTTTCATTTTGCAGCTTTAGTGGAGTTTAAAACATCCCCATTCTGCCATTGAGGGCTTAGCAGAGCTGATAAAGCTCTAGAATCTCAGTCACAAACCACAGGTTTTCTCTTATAAAGAAACAAAGTGAGAAGAAACCAGTGTCTTTACATCTTGTAAAATATGCTATATTTTTTATTTATTTTGGGTTATGTACTACATTAGATTAAGCTTCACCATGGGCTTTGTTCTGTCCTTTCGGCCAGTATTAAACTACAATTTAAGTCATGTCACAATGAGCTTACAGTATCACTATAGTCTCAAACAAAAGGCTTAATATAGTTCCTGAAATAAATGGAAAGACTGCCATTAACTTTCACCTTTCATCAGATTGTCCCTAATTATTCATCATGAAGTTTGTTAATCACAGAAGCAGGATAGGTTTTAACTGATTTGACATTGTATACCTGAATGACTTGTATCGTGCCTAGATATTAAATGAATCTCTGTGTTTTAATTTTCTGTTGTTTGCATAGTCATAGCAATGCAGTGGACTTTTTTTTTTTTTACCCCGTTTTTCCCCTTTCTGTCTACAAGCAATGAAAAGCAAGTGTGTAAGTGTGGCTTTGAAAAAAAAAAAAAAGATAGTTAATGTGTATTTCTTGTATTATTATATGATACTGATAGAAATATACAAAGTACTTTATGTGAAATAGAGAAGAGATTCAGAAATGTCATGTGTTACAGTAAGGCTATATTCCTAGTTATTATCAGCAACTATTCAGCAGTAATGCAAAAATTAATTATGCTGTTGTTTTCTTAATCTGTTTCTTTTTTAAGTAAATTTGATAATACGACTGCATTGTCTGTTTGACATTGATATTCCACATGCGCAAGGAATAGAAGTGTGTATTAATGGAGACCGTAGGATTGTGATTTTCCAACAGCAGAATAAGAATGGATTTGAAGGAGAGGAAATATTTCCTGACTCCTAGTACTTTAGCTGTAGGCTGATAAATAGTGTGGTTTGGAATCAATTTCAGCATTGATCTGAAAGATAATCCTCTTCAGAACAACCACGTCCTGAGGTTTTTACTGTCAGGTGTGAAAATGAATGGCAGGTTCTAAATAAATAAAAAAGAAAGAAAGAAATAGAAAACGGAATAAGGGCTACAGGGAGAGGGGTGGTTATTTGTCTGTCACACACAAGCTAATACACTGTAGACATTTACTGAGAAAAAAAGCAAGCTGTATGTGGAAAGGGTATTTATTTTCTTAATTGCCAAGACGATGCTCTGAAATTGAAGAATCAATCATGTTTATTGCTATATGTAGGAAATTAAAAATATACAGTATACAGTAATTTAACTTGCAATACAAGGAATCCATAGTACCCTTCTAATTGGTATTCTGTACTTCATGCTAGCTTGGTCATGTAGGGCACTGGGAGGGGAAGGAAAAGCTGTGGAGGTAGACTCAGGTGTTCAGCTTGGAAGGCTTTTATTCTATAAATGCTCCACAACAAATAAGGATTACAAGAACTACCTGAGAGAATACATGTTAGTGTTTGGAGTTGGAATGTATTTAACGCAATGTATAAGAATTTCTGGGAATCAGAAATGAATAGTTTTAGCTTTCCAGCTAAAATACGCTAGAGGAAATAAAATATTTTACTGTCCTGACAAATGATGAAAAGTTCATCCTATCCCATAGACCAATGGAGTTAAGGCACTACATTCTATTTAAGCCCTTTCTCGCAGCATACTTGGTTGAAACATAAGGGCATTTTTTAGTGCTGCTCAAGTGAATTACACTTCCAACAAACTGAGCATATGTTTCCCTGTGGTACAAAGTGTGTCCAAACTGTACCCTTCATATCCTGTTTGAACTTAATGTCACATCATGAACTATTTGGCTTACATGAGAAGGGACATCTGACTCATATCTGTAGTTTCACTCCCCTTATGTAAAGTTTACCAAGATTTTGAAATATTATGTCTCTGCATGCAAACAATTTAATTTCAGCATATGTCATTAAAAGGTACCCAATCAAGATAGGCCATTCATTACAGTATGTAAATCTTTGTCATATCTTTTGATATCTCCTTTCTTAAAATCATAGAATCATTTAGGTTGGAAAAGACCTTTAGGATCATCAACTCCAACTTAACACTGACAAGTCCACCACTAAACCATGTCCCTGACACATCTACACATGTTGCTTCAAGGGATGATGATTCCACTACCTCCCTGGGCAAATGGTTCCAGTGCTTTACAATCCTTTCAGTGAAGAAATTATATAATATCCAACCTAAACCTTCCCTGGAACAAATTAAGGGTGTTTATTCTTGTTGTTTCTTGTTACTTGTGAGAAGAGACTGTCCCCCACCTCTCTACAATGTCCCATCAGGTAGTTGTAGAGAGTGAATAAAGTCTCCCTTCACCCTCCCTTTCTTCAGACTGAATAGCCCCAGTTCCCTCAGCTGTTCCTCATGAGACTTGTGCTCTATGCACTTCACCAGCCTTGTTACTCTTCTTTGGACCTAATTCATCACCTTGGTGTCTTTCTTGTATTGAGGTGCCATGTAGACATCTGAATTTTCCATAGTCAGAATGAATTTGATTTCCTATCTCAGTGCAGCAGCATGCTGCTAATATTTTACTGGTTGTACTGTCATTCACATTTAAGGCTCTCCCGTCTCCCTTCAAATAGTTTCCACACTGGGTTGAGGGTGTTGCTATGGTACTTTATTATCTCAGGTTTCCTGGAGCTTTTCAGGTATTTTTTTTCACATAACATTCAAATTTCTGAAGTAATTATTTCCACGGGATCCAGCTTTTCTCCAATCCGGTAGAACATCCTACCTATAGGCAAAAACCTGACCTCTGTGATATGACTGGGAATTTTGCCACAGGCAATGTAATGACCATGATTTTGCTACCTTTCCTACCTTTAACGAGGATCCACTATGGCAGAGAGACAGGGCAAAAGTACACAAAGATTTTCTCATGTGAGTTTCAGTGATATAGTTCAATTTCAGAGGGACCCCAAAGCATGTACTAGTTGAAGAAGCTTAAACTGCCATACTGCCTAAGATATGTTTCCATAAAGATAAGCATGGTAGATAAAAGCTAGGTAATGATAAATTTTTTTAATTATTATTTCAAAATAGGAAAATGTATTAGAAATTAGATAACAATGGGTAATGTTTGTAAGAAGATTACTGCTAAGTGAAACCTATCTTTATGGAAGTGAAACTGGAATACAGGAAAACATCTGAATTTTGCAGAATCTGGAGAATAAACAATCTAAGACAAACTGCCAAGGGATTTTCAAGTAGCAAGAGAACAGTTACATCTTTGGAATTTGGCCAGGACAGTAATCCTGGGAATTAGATTCTTGCAAGTCATCGTGAATTCTTCTGTATTTCATAGTAGTCAGGACCTGATTTTCATAACCTCTAGTGGCATTATATTTGCACTTTCTACTTTGGGAATAATAGAATTTTTAAATATCCAAATAATTTTGCTACCACTTAATCTTGAATCATAACAGAGATTTATTTGATGTAGAAGGTACACTGCAAATGTAGAGGCATTTAATTTGCCTGTGAACAAGAACAGTTCATCTACAACATAACTTACATATGAATTTGGGTCATAAGCTGATGTTTAATAGTGGTATCTGAAGCAAGCAATCATTTTCTATGAGTATATGAGTAAATTTACTGTTTATTAATTAATACTTTTGGTTTCTGTTGGAAAGTGCTGACTTTCATTGGTGAGTGAAGTAGTTTCATTAGTGAGTGAAGCCATATTTTACTAATCTCACAGAAGCCTCTGTGCAAACATCAGTAATTCAAAATGCACATTGGCATCATTAGTTACGTTCAAGGTGAAGTATACTGAAAACAAGTTTATTGTTACAAGTACTAATTGATGGGAAGCTATTGTGCTTTTGATTTTTTCAGTTCACTTGACTATAATAGTGGAAAAGCACCCAAAAGGAAGGTGAAGGTAATTGTAGTGCAAATCGTCTAGGAGTAGAGCTGGCAAAAACCCCTACATTTTCATAATTGCTTAACTTCTGTTTGGGCTTGGATGATGATGATATTGGCTTTTAGACATTGATGCAAGTTTGGATTAATATTGCTGGTTTTATTGATTTAATTAGTCATGTGAGTCTTTGATCCCATTAATGTTTTCTTATTGACTGAATTGATACAAATTATTTTAGTTCTTCAAAGCAATATCAGTTCTGGTAGGCTTTCTGCTAACCTTTAACTTTAGGACTTATACAGAGAAAATAACCTGCACTTTTCCAGACTTTTAGAAAGTTCTCTTTGCTTCTGTAAAGGAAATCATTTAATTATTCAATAACTCCCTTCTATGAAAAAAACTGTTTCTGAATAAAATGCTTTCAGCCTGCTATTTCAGGTTAAAAAAAATCTAATTTGGGGGAGGTGTCACCTAATTAAGGTTTGTGTCTGCATTTTGATAATGTTTAGAAGAGGGGAAAAAAAAAGAGGCGATATAGTGGAATGAAAACCTAAGAACGGAAAATAATAATAAGAACAATTGGAAGTAAGAAAGAAAAAAGTTACTCACAAGCTTGGAAGTACAATGAAAAATACTTGTACCTAATATATTTTCATGGACATGAATGTTGCATTGTTGATCCATCTGTATCTTTGCCAGTTGCTTCATGAAGATCTCAGTGAGTGACAGTGAACAATGGAGAAGAAATTAAAATCAAATTTAGACATGAATATTTAATAAAGACATAATAACATAAGACTGGAGGAGCGGTTTAAAGGAGAAAAATGTGCAATGAGTGGTGAGAAGTTGCTCACCTAAATAAAAATTCCTGGACACCACTGTGCCTGAGTCACAGTGCCTGTGGAAGAAGGATAATTTAAAGAGGGTACAACAAATTCCTACATATATCACAAGTTTTTTCATTGTGCTCATTTGCTTTGCAAGAGGAGCATGAGCAGACTCTCCAATATCCAACTTTGCCATAAAACTTTAATAAAAAGAGTGTATTGGAGGCAGATTAGCTAAACAGTTGACATGCTTTACACAGTGCTTGCACTCTTTCTTATTCTGTCTGTAAGATAATAGGAATAATAGTAATGCAATTAAAATTGAACTGTATATTTTCTGCTGCATAGGTATGCTATTATATCAGTGTTTTTAAATGGGAAGTTTAAGACAGTGTCTTTCTTTGGAGCCATTAAAATTATAAGGGTTCATCCTCATGTTTGATCCATGAACTGAATATTTCTAAGACAGTTCTTTTGGCTTCAGAACTGAACACATTTGAGATAATCATGTTTTGACTCTCATTCTCTAAAAGTTATTTTACTATGAGCCTTGGGTAGAACTGGTTTGTACAACAGCCAGAGTTACATGAATCTAATCCTGAGTGGAGCCTCTCTGCAGCAATTATGTAAATGTAAATGAAGAGGCAAACCTAATCAGTTGATAAAATTACCTCTTTTGAGTCAACTGTGGAATCACTCTCTGGTAGATTGCTAGTAGAAAAATGGATGTTTGGCAGAATTGCCTTTAAGAAGAGAAGCAAAATGGGAAGCACCAACCAGTGTTAGCCATTAAAGAACCCATCACTTTTTTAAACAGGGCTTTAAACTCTTAAGAAATTTGTCAAATTCAAACCTTGTCTATATTAATGAATTTCATTTACATTCTAGGATAAACTGTGTCTCTGGCTAGGCAAGGCAACAAACAATGTCTTTGTGAATTTTTCCTCTGCTGTGTAACTCTGCAGTGTCAGCTGTGCTCTGAACAGTGGCTTCAAGCCCAGCGACTCTTTCAGCTTTTCTGTGAGGAAGATTTGTACTCCTCTCTGTGTCTGTCAAGCCACCCAGGTGGCAAAGGAAAAGGAAGATACATCTTGAAAAGACTGTATATATTTCATGGCATGTTGTTAATAGCTATTTTAGCAGATGTGTAGCATCTTCCGAGTATGATAAAAACTGCAGCTTCTTTAACTTATAACACATTCTGGATAAAAAAGATGATTTCCAATAATAAAATACTGAGAGAGAGAGGAGGAAACAAGGGACATAACCCATTAAAAAACTGGAGAAACTTTTATTGACTGTGCTACTTCATTTTCTTAAGTCAGCAGAGTCCAGCAGATTTGGAATAAGCTCACAGAGTGCTTACCTATTGTTTGCTGTCTTTGTTATGGAGGAGGTATGGAAGACTTGATTGAGAAGTTCAGAAATAGCTGACCAGTTCCTTTTGCATATTGCTGGATCAGATTTTGTAGCTGCTGCTGTGTCATAACACGCAAGTACTGCTGCTGCCACTGTGGGAACCTGCTGGGGAATTGCCACACTGGGACCCAGCCCTATTGTCTGTCAAGTTAAACTGATTTACAGATTACCAGGACAGTAGCATAATATTTGCCCATATTAAAAAAAGAAAGACTATTATAAGCATAAAAGATTTTT
Organism: Chloroceryle amazona; assembly: GCA_027560015.1. Lineage (NCBI taxonomy): Eukaryota > Metazoa > Chordata > Aves > Coraciiformes > Cerylidae > Chloroceryle > Chloroceryle amazona. Next base: position 53,582 of record JANHFX010009035.1, read on the forward strand.
AATGTGTGTTCACTATATCAAGTAAATATTTATAAGCTTTTAGACCATTTTGGATTTACAGAAGTGAAAACTCTGGCTTTGCAGTTCTAATTAGTGTCAGATTCCCAGCTGTCTTTGGTCTTGATATTACAGCAATGCAATCAGTAAAAGAGGAACAAAAAAACCAACGTGCACTTGATGTTACTTGGAAATATTGATTTTTTTTTCTATATTGGCAGCTGGCCTCCTGGACAGGATTCAAAGCTTACCAATATGCCAAGACTGATTTTGTACTTTGTATGGTTTGCATATATGTTTTATTACAACAGAGCAAATCTTGGATATTTTTGTAAAAATAAAGAAAAATTTCCATGTAGCTGTAAAATTGTTCAAATCTTAGTCCTGCAGCTGCCAACAGGTGCAAGTAAGCTTTTATTTAGGCTAATAACTTAAACATGTTTTTGCAAGGCCTACAACATATAGTACAACTTAGAGCATTGCTTCCTCCTGTTCCATAATATCAAATCTAGTGTAAAGAACCACAACTGATACTGCTCTTATTCTTGTTGTTAATAATATTCCCTTTCATTTAACTGAAAATAATTTTTATAAAAGCAGCTTAATCAAAGTAGGACACAGTACGTGGAAACAATTTTCCTCTAACATATATGTGACTTTCTAATGAAGTTTAGTGCATCTTTAACAGTCATAGTATTAATGTTCTAGAATAACTTCTTAGGACTGGTCTGTGAATCTACCACTGAATATTCACAGAAGAATTAATTTTATGTTAGTTCATTGAATGGACCCCAAAAATGTGCTTCAAGTTAGTTTGGAGAAATCTTTGTTTCCATGGGATATACTTCACTTCCTGGGAATTCTTGTTTGAGAGCCTGTTGCCCCCAGTCTCCTCTTTAGCATGATTCTCCCTGGCTAGACTGTACTTTCCTTCAGTTACTCAGGATGGTACAACTGGATGGATCACCAAACAGAACCTGATGAGGAAAAAATCATGTAAGACCATGTAACACGAGGATTATCAGCAAGCTCTCTGTGTGTGTATCCCTTTGCAAATAAGGGAAAGAAATAGATTCCTTGATATAATATTTCAAGCTGGTCAACTGAAACAAAATTCTTGATTTGACTGGAGCTGACCCCAAATCAAAGATTTCATTTGGACCTTCCAAATGAAAAAAACCCACATTTTTCCATCAAAATACTTCCTAACAAAGAAATGGGAGTGGCCAGCTCTGCACCTCTATGTGCATGTGTGTGGGCACTAGATTCTTGCTCTTCTGAGTGGGTCTAGAATAGATCTATACCAGCCTCAAGGTCATTATAATCCTATTTGGCTGATAAACTCTTTCGACAATCTCTCTTATAACCTCTGCAGATTTTGCTCCTTTTTTATATTTATTTAAATAAATTAACTTTGCAGCTTTCCTACTTTTGTCACACAGCTTGGGAGATGATGTAAAATAGAAGTACAGTTACATAGTTTAGCTTGATTGTTAATATTTATCAACTACAGCAGTGTGTAAAACAGTCATGTAAAGTACATGATCTGAAATGGTTCTTTCCTTCACTATAGTTAGAAAATAGAGGACTGTGCTGTCCACCTTGTAGTTTTAAAGTGTAATATCTCTTTATTTTTCTTCAACAGCACATATATTTTTAGAAATTGTTTTCCCTATACTCACACAGTTCTTTGTGTAAGATGAAGGTTCTGATCTCAGTTTTTGAACTGAAAAAAAAAGGAGTAAATTCCTCATAAAATGTTTCAGTAGAATTTTATTTTTTTTCATTTGGTTGCACAAAAACAGAAGATCAAGTATATTTGTGCTCTCACACTTGGGATTATTCCACTGAGTAACTTGTACATCCTCTTAGTTTTCTCTGCCATTGGTTTCAACCCATCTGTACATCTACTAAATGAACACTGAGATACATCTGCCTTAATACTCTCTTCAACTACCTGAAAGGAGATTATAGTGAGGTGGGTGCCAGCCTATTCTCTCAAGAGAAAAATGACAGGACTAGAGGAATTGGCCTGAAGTTGCACCAGGAGAGGTTTAGACTGGATACTAGGAAGAATTTATTTACTGAAAGAGTAGTCAGGTACTGGAACAGATGCCCAGGGAGGTGGTGCAGTCACCATCTATGGAGGTATTAAAAAAACTTTTAGATGAGGCACTTTGGGACGTGCTCTTGTGGGATGGTGAGGTATTTTTGTTTGGTTGGGGTCTTTTTGGGTCTTGTTTGTTTTGTTTGGTTGGTTGGTTTGTTTGTTTTTGTGGGGAGGTTGATGGTTGGATGTGGTGATCTGTCTTTTCCAACCATAACAATTCAGTGATTCTGTGAATATTGTAATTTCCCACTTCCTTGCCTCTTAGTTTTCATATGAATATCCTCTCTCACCTGTAATAGATCCTCATGATTTCTGTAGCTGCACCAATAAGATCATACCCATCTCCTGGTTAGATTTGCAGGTGTTATTTCTAGCTGACCTTAGATGTCTGAAGACTTACAAGAGAGTCTTGAAAGTGAGAATTATGCCTTGACTCAAGTGTTGACGTTTGTAGGGTTTATCTACTGCAATTGTAGAATCCAGTTTCTGTTCATCCACTGTAACTATCTCAACCAGTTAGTGTTTACAAGAGTTGAACAGGAAATGGTAAGAAGTCATTATTAGCAGGATTCCCAAGTATATTTCTCTTCACCAGCTCTTTTAGTTATGGTTTGAATGTCAAAGCTTTTCTTTGTTTACAAAGATGTTTGACAGAAATGTAGTCTAAAAAACCTACTGGGTATTTTCAGTAAGGTAAGGGATCGCTTTTGTTAGTCTTGACGAATGAACAGAAGCAACTTCACTTCTGTAGTTGCATGAAATGCAAAAGGAGAAAGATAGTTTAATTCCTCAAACTTGACATTTTTAATTTTAATTATTATAAATAGTACCAAATAATGCCATATTCATTTAGAAAGTACTGTCCTGGTCACAGGTTCTTAATGGTTTCAGCATTTATATGACATTACTCGGCAAATTCTCTAAAATTTATCATGGAAGGTAAGCTGTGATTCATGTTTATTTTGCTATGTATCTGAGGGCTTGATAGGGTGGAGGTGGAATCAAACACAAAAAGTTGGGAGAATAGCTCTTAGTAAATATTTCTTGCTGATAGCAAATGCTGACAAATACTTATGAACAAGAATATGATTAATTCTTTGGCTCGCATTAAGTTATGCCTTACTGCTTAAAATGCTGAAAGAATTGTGAGAGACTGTCTTCTAATCATAGTGACCAAAGACTATTTCATGGCACAGCAGTGATACAGCATGAGTTGTTACGATAGAAATTCCAATTTTCAAGGCTCTGCTAATATTGGTTCTATTTACATTTTCTTGAGTTTTGTTTTTCCATTTCTTTTTTTTTTTTTAAGTATTAAGTCATATCATTACTGATGATAAATCAGAAATTTTAAGAAGTTTACAGAAGCATAGTGCCCTTGCTTTACGTCAACTCTATGGTTATTTACAGTGAGAGAAGTCCATCTTTTTCTGTTTAGTGGACCTTACCAACTAATGATGTGGCGGAGTTTTGTGAGCTTCCTCCTTTCACCCAACACTTATGTATTCCCAATTTCTTTGAGCAGACTGTACAGCTAAGGAGAACTCTATAGCATGCTAGTTTCTTATACAGAGGGCTCTGTCCTTTGTAACTCTACATCTGCATTGGATCTCTTGGTCAAAACAGGGAGCTCACGAGACCATAACTGCCTTTCTCTAGACAGGCAAGTCTAATCTGAACATAAAAGAAAATGAAAAAGCAGCATGTGTTAGTATTATAGTTAGTATTCTACTCTGATTCTGAGAACAAAGACACAAAGTTTTTCCTCTGATATTGCATGTGTTGAGTAATATCATGACACTGAAGATAAGAAAGTTCTTTTATTCCCAAGAGGAAAGAAATCATGCCCCAGTATCTTCTTAAGGGGAAAATATAAACTTAAGAGAAAATAGCTACAGAATAGATTGGAAAAGGTAAAATTGAGTCAGTTGTACTTTTGCTAAATCTAATACTTCGGGTTTTGGAATCATAAAGGTCTAGTCATGTATATCTTAGTCACCTTTTTCTTTTACTTTTTGTTTCTTTTCCCTTCATATTTTAGGGGGAAAACAGTCTTATTACCTTCTTTTACATTCAAATTCCTGATTGTATTTCTAGTATACTGTTGGCAGTTAGGGCCCGGCGGCCGGAAGATATCGCGATGTACGGGAAGCTAGGACCCCTCTCCTGACAGCCTGAT
>JANHFX010009035.1:65762-76069 GCA_027560015.1 Chloroceryle amazona
CCCAACACTGGGCATTTTATCATGATTTATGAAATTTGTAAGAAAAAAAGTGGTTTTTATTTGTCAAAGTTTAAAGTCAGGTCAGTCTGCTAGATCTATAACAGACTCTTAACTGTTCTCCCCACACAAAAGGTAAGGGAAAGGAAGTAAGGGAGAGGCTTATCAATTAGAAAAGTAAGATAGAACCACTATCCTCCTTTGATACCAGCCATTGAAGAAGAGCTTGACCCTACAGATCTCTCAGCTTTATACTGAATATGAAGTCTACGGAATGGAATACCTTGTTGGTCAGTTTAAGGTCACCTGCCCCGTCCAATACTCCCTGCAGGTGCAGTCTTTCACTTTCTGCACCCCGCAATGTGGTGCACAAGATCCAGCAGTGGCCTTGGTAGGAACTCTAAACATGGAGTTTTATCACTGCCAGCAGCAGACACTGCCTGGGGAAACAGGCTGCTAACTTCAGACAGCGCAGTGAGTTAGATGAACTGAGCTGAAAAGTAAAATCACTGAACAGATTTAGTACGGTCATCACTCAAAACAGGATGAGTGATCTGTCAGTATGTTAAATTTGCAACTCCAGACCAGCAATGTTCCTAAACATTGTACGAAATACCTAAATCAACTAATCATAGAACAGTGGTAAAACATGTTTGCATTATCTTCTCTCACAACAAGTCTACACTTAGTATGTTAAAACTTAGTGTGAGCTGCAGAAGTTCAGAAAAAGTTAAAGAAGTTAAATAGATTTCTCTATATAAAATAATCACCATCTGCATTCTCTTGTCAATGAGGCTTCTTTCTTTTATTTTTACTTTTCAACAACTTCTGGACGCAACTGGAAAACAAGAATTCCATGTTCAAGAAAGAAACACTTTCTTCTAGCAAACTAAGGGAAAAAGATGAAGAATATAAAAGAACATCACCCTTGTAAAGGTGAACATTCTGGTCACCCAAAGCTCCAGAGGAGAGGTGGTCAATGTGACAAATACGCGAAAGTGAAAACCGTTGTCCAGAAGATTTATGAATAGACATGCTACCTACTCAATCAGACAGGAAAGTAGCAACAATTTAAAGGGTTTACAGTTTCCTTTCCTAATTTTGGAAGTTTATATAATTGATATCTGCTTTCACTTAAATAATGGAGTTTTTAGATCTTGACATATGCAGAGAGGGATAATGCTTAGGAATGGCTACCCTGGAGAGGAGCAATAAATAGAGGGATTTTGAGTGACAAAACATTACTGAACTAACATATTAATCTTAGAAATAACTGTTGAACCTGGCAAGGAAGTTCGTGCTTTGTGAAGTCCAGACTGTTCTACAGTCATTAGTAACTGTAAAGTGATACAGAGGGTACAGAGTAAAGAAAGAAAGGGAAGTGAAGAAGAAAATACGTCAATTGTACAGTAAGGAAAAAAAAAAGAAGGAATGTTTCCTAGTTTCATGATCACTGAGCTATATTAACTTAGCATGGTGGACAGCTTTGAAGGGAAGGAGATTGGAGGACAGAGCTATTGGCTTTGTTAAGACTGATGAATCAATTTGATTACTGCAGCTGGAATTCAAATAGAAAGCCATTTTACTGCTTCTAGGCTGGTATATGGGAGAGTGAAGTAATGGAACCCAGAGTCATTTCAAATGCTGAATGACAGCATGTGAAAAAGACACCAAGTAATGTATGGGGTTCCTTATATAGGCCTTCATACTTCTCCTTTAATACTTTCAAACAATGCAGAAAGTCAGATTTTGCTTCCCTGCTGCACAAGGGTTCCATGCTGCTGGGCAACAGTCTTATTTGGTATAAAGTCAAACAAATACATTTCTTTTATTAGAATTTCTCTTCCTGTGCTTAATTGTCCGAAGTGTTTGTACTGACCTCAGTGTTCCTCTTTATGATAGAATCCAAATACAGCTTTATGGAGAAGATAACAGTTGTCAATACCACTGATAGTTAGCTTTTAAGTTTTCTGTTGGAGAAGGTACTTTTATTTCTTGAAAATCATTGAGTTGTTTTTTTTTTTTAATTTATTATTTTGCATTCTGAATGATAACAAGATTAATTTTGTGACTAATGGATCAGAGTTGGATATTATTAGTTGGAAGCATGCACATAACATGTACTCATTATACCTGTGGTAAGTGTTCCCAAATGACTCCATGAAGACTTGTCTGTATGGGAATATTACTTCAGAGTAACTTTAATGCATTCAACTTGTATTACCTGGCAATCACTCACATCTTTTTAAAAAGTGAATTATTTTGTGCCTTAATAAGTCATCTTTGGAACAGCATGCCTCCTATAGTGAGTTTGCATCCTTAGGATTTCCTGGCAGTCCCCCCAAAATCTTGCTTTGCACCATGACTGGCATGTCTGTGTATCTATGTGTACTGAGGACAGCTTGACCAGATGTCACTTCATGCAAATGCTGGCAGTCATGCAAGCATTCATTTTTCAGTACTAGTAAGTTCATATTCCTCTTAGAACAACTGGGCCTTTGGCAAAAACCTTTTGGGTCACTGCACAGCTTGAGAAGTAGTAGACTATCCTTTTGGAAAACAGCTGGTAAAATAAGAGGTACATTTTTGTTTTAAGAAGGGTAACTAGAATGTGAATGTCCAGAATACAGGGTAGTACACAAGGAAGAACAGCTGCTCCTCAAACTGGAGTAAAACATAAGTCAGAGTGAAGGGATATACTTATAAAGAATGCTGATTCATTTGTTCATCTGCTAAGGAATTAGCCTGGTGACATTTTTCCAGGTGACACAGGTAAACATCCAAAAGCCCCAAACAACCTGCTCAAACTTTGAAGCTAGCTCTGCTTTGAGGTGGAAGTGACCTCTCCAGAGGTCACATCCAAGCAAAATTATTCTGTGAGTCGATGATTCTGTATTGTTAGGGTCAGTAACCACGTAGTTAGAAGAGGCTGATTTTTGTTCATGGAACTGATAGAAAGGCAAATGGGAGCATCGATAAGGCTGAGTTGGCCAGGGCTGGGGGAATGGGATTCCTCCTTATGGACAGGCTATCAGTGATCAATTGGAATAATAGTATTTCTGAAGAGGAAATCTATTCATGATACGTTCTGCTATCTTTAGTTTCAGGGAGGAAAAAAAATCTCTAACCCTCTGAAGTAAATTAAGAACTGCATAGTTTCAAATAAATGAGTAGAAGTCTCTTAAGATTTTTCTGCTCTGAAATTCATGGGACTGTCCTATCATACTAAAATTCACGTGCCTATATTATGATACTAAACCAATTAGCATTTCTCTATCAGCCATTCAAAGGAAGCTTCTTTGCAAAGTACTGACTTGCTCTGTGACCCATTGTGAGTTGTGGTTACACCCTGAGGGCTTTTGATCTAGGGTTTTTGTACTAGTAATACTGACAGTAAGTGTTACCAGAACAAGGAAAGTATTTATTATTTCATTGCAGAACTTATACATGGAGAAAATGACACACATAGGTGAGAACATGTCACTTTGTCCCTTGTTTCAACACAAACCACTTATGAAAAGTCTGTAGCAGAATTAATGGTACTACTTGGCTTGTAGAAAGGACTTTATTACTCAGTATACACATTTTTTTTTGTTCCAGTTTTTTTGGCTTTTTTTTCCTGACTGTTGACATTTATTTATTTATTTTCAACTAGCTAGGAACAGCTCTTAGATATGTCACTTGTCTGAATTGCAGACTTTCACAAATGCAATTTCCAGGAATGGGAAAAATACCCTGTCAAGTCAATGCTTTAGTAGTTATTAGTACTTGACAATTACATTAAGTGGTTCAATTAGAAATCTTGCTAGTGTCCATAGCAATACATTTCATTTCAGATATTGATGTGCTGTTGCATTATACTTAAATGCTAACTGATTGACTGCAGTGAACTGATTTAACTGATCTGTGAACTATGGTGTGATTTTGTTATTGAAGAGCATGTAAGTAGATGCAGCTAAAGACAAGTATATGTCCTTAATGATAGCATTTCTTTTGTAGTGTCTTAATGTCACAGGGACACATCATCTCTAGGTTCAGGAAGGGCTCTGCTGATCTGATAATCTGTATATACTAGGACTAGGCCTGACCGTATACTCCCAGTGACTAAGCCAGAGGCAGAGCCACAGGAGTCATGTAGGAAACTGCTCTCTTACTTTTTCTCAGAAATCTGCCTCTCCTTCTTTAAAAAAGAAGTGATACTAGTATCCAAATTTTCCTGTCCGTGAGCAAAGTGCAGTCAGATTCTGTGATTTTGTTTAGAACCAGTTAGGGTCGCCCCTGTGCTCAGGATACGAAACATCAGTGGGAGAGCTCCAGGCTTGCAAGGGTGGGAGCTGTGGACCTTGTCGGCTACTTCAGAAGTATGTTCATTCTCACTTGTCTTAAAAAGCAGATGGCAGTCCTCAACTCCCACATGTGTGTTTTCTACTATTGGCCTAACATGTGGGACATTTCTTTTAAGCAGGAGTTATTTTAGAAGTTGATCTGCTGGCTCAACTTAATTACTGGATCAGCTTAAGTTGCATGCTGTGAGAAATCTATCTTGAATTTTTCTTAACAAAAGAAAATTAAATTCCTTTCAAGAGAAAGGACTTCAAGATAAGAGGTAACAATAAGGCAGTCATAAGAGAGAAATCATCACTCTGGATCCTAAGATACATTTTTAGAAAGAGTAAATGGTAATGTGGAGAACCATTTAAAATGTATAGATTGTAACACCTGCTTAGGACCATTAGTGGCCATCAAGTTTCACCTCTTGAGCTTAGGTCAAAAATGCTACTTCCTAGTTTCTGCTTTATGTGCAAACATTAAGCATGTCTTCAAAAAAGATGCCTCGTCACAATTTAAGGGTTTCAAACCATGGAGTATCCCTTGTGTATCTGGGTAAATTATTTCAGTGGTTCATTGTCCTTAACAGGGGGAAAAAAAAAAAAGTGTATATATGTCTTAATTCTAACCTTCATTTATTGCTAGTTATATCAATTGAAATCTCTGCATGGATTAAAAAAAATCAGTTTTGTTGTCTAATTATAATGGAGGTTATGTCTAATTTTTAGTCATTCACATACATCATTCTCTTAATCTTTTTTCAGCATGCTTTTTAAAGCAATGACAGCAGAAATGATCACAGCATCCCAGCACTGATCTTTCTTATTTCATATACTGCAGTTATAAAGTGAAGATAGAGGGAGCTGTATTTGCCTGTTTATATGTTCAAGTCAGAAATATTAATTCCACACATCAACAGGCTGGTTTTAAGCTGAATAGTTGCTTAGAGCTACAGTTAACTGGATGATATTTTGCCTCCAGTTTCTTATGTAATACTAAATGGTCCCCTAACAAAGAATACTCTGGAGTATGATGATCATCAGTTAACCAGTTATATATATTGTATAAAGTTGTAATGTTCCTTTGACTACTTTGTAGTGTTAAGATAAATGTATGTAGGACAAATACATTTTCATAATGGTGTGTTAAGAAATGGATAGTGGAGTACCAACTGATAGTGCTTAGCATTAGATTCTCCTGTGCTTATTTTCAGATTTTTATAGCAATATTATTCATTTTAAATCTCTGTTCTGTTAAAGATGAACCATTCTCCCTAATGAATTAAAAATGTTAAGGCTCTCATACTATTTTTACCATTTCTGAGTCTCAGCAGAAAATTTGTTTCATTTTTTTTTATCATAAATCTTCTTCAAAGGCTAGCAAAAGATATGTTTAAGTCCTGCTATATATTATGCATCGTCTTAGTAGTCATCATACATCAGGCTGCAAAGTAATGGGTCTAATTTTCCTTTTGCTCTGGTGCAAATCTCTTGAACTTCATAGCTTCACATTTCTGCCCTTCTCTGAATTTTAATTCCAAAGTTTTGTGAAGTAGAAATCTAAAAGTTTCATGTGTAAACAACATCATGCAGTTATGCCAGGATGAAATCCTGAAAGTGTCTTCTTTAATGTTACTGCATTATATCCATTTCTAGATCCTCAGTTTTAATTTGGTGCGATCCTGTTTATAATGGTGAGGGCTGCAACATCTTAGATATATGTGTCATTCAAAACAATTAAAACCTGATTTTCTACCTGCATCAACCTTAAAAACTTTTCTTTCAGGCTTCACCTGAAGACTGATTAGACCACATCATACATAGCTGAAGTGGTCTGAACAATTTATCCTCCAGAATACTAAACTCTTGATGTTCTTCATCAAAACTCATGTTTCCCACATTGGTTTTAGGTACCTGGAATAGAGGTGTAAAATTGAGAGGATGAAGCCCATTATTAATAAAAATAATAGTATGAAAAAGCTTACAAAATATGTTTATCTGCTTTTTTTTTTTTTTTTCAGTTCATCTTATGATATCAGAGTTAACACCATAGATCAGGTTTAAGTGGCTTTAATCTACCAGCCCTTCTACTATCCTTTTTCCTCTAATATTGGGAAGGGTAAATTATCCATAACATAATGAATACCAGAGGAAAAGCTTGGGTATGAAGGGCTTTTTTATTTTTTTTCTCCTTGAAATCAATTACAGGTTATAGGGGGGAAATGGTAGTATATTAATGTGATAGCATCTGAAATTTTATTGGATATATTCTGATTATGTTGTCTCATGATATTCATAGGGTTTTGTTATAAAAACTGACATTCAGAAATTTACACCACAGAAGCATCAATGTACAGGTTATATGAGTGGATTTGGTGTGGTTTTTATGATTTGTCCAACTCTATGATAATTTCCCTTTTTATACTCTATGTACAAAGAAATTATATAAATAAAAACTGCAGTGTAGGCCAAAGATGCACTTTTAAGTAATTGGATGTTGGATTGAAATGTCTCTGGGTTTCTCTTTTAGTGATGCTTCTGTTTAGAATTGAGCCAATCTGTCTTCATATTTCTTCTTCTCTACCATTATAATTGATCTGGCAGTTCGCCACACTTAGACCCAGACTGTAATCACTTGGCATAGAGGATATTCTGCCTTCCTAATTTGACTGACAGAATAAATCCTGTTTTTAAACTGCTGTCATGTGGTTTTTATCAGTAAATAACACACATTTTACTATGGCTTCTGTACATTGAGATAGACAGCTATGTCTTTTTAATGTGCCTACCCAGCAGCAGAGGAGGAGTCATGAAAAGCAATCATGTTTTTATCAGCTCTACTGTAAAAGCACAAACCATGAAAGTGATTCTTAGGGAAAAAAACCCAACCAAACAAACTAGAGCTTAAAGACATCTGTTAAGTTTTCTTTTAGAGGATGTGTGTTATACTGACGTAACAAGATGAAGAAAATGAGCTTTACACATCTAGGCTATTTCTCTATATAAAACTTTGCAGATTTTGCTTTTTTTTTATAGTCCATACTATAATGCAGATGCATTCACTGAAAAACATTACTAGTTTTGGGAATCGTATCTGTGCATTTATAAATAATTTATTAGTAGTGGAAAAGCTACTATTGTGCTCTATTCAAGTTACACCTAGTTGTAGTTTGCCTGGGAGAGTCCAAACTATTTGAATGGCATGTGTACTGTTTTCAATTATATGCAAATAATTAATTGTTTGGTAATTAATAACCTGCTTGCAATAACAAGGTCCCCACTGACAACACCACCATGCTAAGTGGAATCACTGTATGCACAAAGATGTTCCAGAAGCATAAACTGAACCTCTTGAACAGTGTTTGGGAATTAGTACCAAAAAAATTAAATGATGGCTAAACAGTTCTTACATGATTACATGGGAAACCATTTTATGAGCATCAATTTTGCCTAAACCACACTGAAATAAGTCATTGCAGCAGTCAGTAGAAGTATGTTCCAGTAAACAATGCATCACTAAAATACATACATTTTTTATTGAACATGGAAGATTTGGGTTTGCCAACAGTATAATATGAAATAAACACCATCCTTCAGTGTTTTTAAAGAAAGTCCTCTCAACCTGTTGGAGTTGGGGGGGGGGGAGCTACTGGTTTTATTGAATTTTTGTTACAGTGTCTTAAAGCTAGTTTTTCAACATAATGCAGTGTTAAAATTTAGCCTTAAATATGCAGCATATTTATCAACGAAGGCTGGGACCAATATTAAGAATGATTTCTTTATCTTGCAAACTTGTAGACTGATCACAATCTGACAGTTCTGTCTTCTGTGCACCCATGTCTGTGAGCCTTTTTGTACAGTGGTTCTGTTGGATGTGTCTGCCGTGGGGCATGACTCTTCTTAGAGGTGTTTAGACGCCCAGGTAGATTGCCATAGGAATTTTGAATACCTGAAGAGATAATATGCTGCTTCTCCATTGAGTAAAGAACTTGTATAAAAAGCTGAACTGTGGGAGAAGGGAGGAGGGAAGTGAAACACATTCACAGTGATTGTATTGCTAGGAAATGGGGGATGGTGCATTTTGTACCTGTTGCATTTGTTCTAGAAAATGCAACTTCTTTATTCTCTGTGTGGATTCTGGTTGGTTGCTTTTTAAATGTCAAGAACAAAAGATTGCTGTATCTGAACTTAGAAGTTATGAATGTTTGGACATTGTAGGCTACTTTGTGAATGATGATTGAGAAGTTTATTGAATTTATAAGTTTATTGAATAAGGAGAGGGAAGACCAAGTCATAGGTATTTTCAAGACTTTGAGATAGACAAATAATTCCCCAATCTAAAGCAGGGTATTGCTTCAATTACTTTAGAGTATAGATCTTCAACCTTAAAATCATTAAGACATATCGTTTGGTGAACAAGTGCCTGTAAAGCAAACTGAAAGGCTACTAGGGTTTTTTTTCACCTATATTCAGGTTTTGTCCCATTACATTGTGGTTGTGCTCTGAGACAAGTCTGAGTTATGCATTAAGATCAAGGAATTACATAATTTCTTCTTGCAGAGCATCCCATTGTTCAGGTACAGGTGTGCAGCACTTCAGCAGTCAGGTGCACTTGATGTGTATCTTGGTCTCTGTAAATCCTACTGAACTGATTAGTGAACAAAAGAGAATAAAACCAGAATCTCTAGTATAAGGCAGGATTCTCTACCTTTAGGAGGTCACTAATGGGGTTATTCTCTCCGGATTACCAAACTACTGGACAACTAACAGCTTCCCTTTCTAGAAGAAAACAACCAGGATATATCTACACTAACCAGACTTCTCCACTAATTATGAAATTATAGTTTAGTCTGAGACTAATCAAATAGTATTTTCCCATTATTGTCTCCTGTCCATTTCTTCTCACAGGTGGGGTGAGGTGGGTTGTAAACATGTGGTTTCAGAACCCTATATTGCTGTATACAAGAGAGCTGGAGCGAAGAATACCAGAAGGTATTCAATTACATTGCCTACCTAAACCAAGAATCAGTTACACCTAATCATCAAAACAGCCTGTACGTATAAATTCGGCAGTCTCCTGCAGCTTTGATCCAGCAATCCACACTGAGATATGCCATTTGCTACATTTTGTGTACTTTGAATATACAGGAATCTGGCTAAATTCAAACACCTTGAGAGACCTTCAGTTTATTTTTATACCATTACACTTGTAGAATTTTTTCTAAGGAACCCAAGAATAATTAAGTTTTTGAAAGTACCAGATCTCCAAAATACTGCTTAGTAGTGTTTTTGTAAAATAGTACTTTATCTTTTTAGAGTTATAGATACAGGAGAGGTATAAAAATGGTATGTGTGGTCAGGCAAATGTTAGAGCTGTACAGCGCTATTATTGCAAGGAACGGCATTGCTTCCTAGCAGTAGTGAGTACTACTGGAAGTCCCTGAGTCCTCTGGGGACATGGTCCCCAGACCATGACATGGTCCCACACAACATCCTACTCACCAAGGTGGAGAGATACGGATTTGATGTGTGGACCATTCAGTGGATAAGGAATTGGTTGGATGGCCACATCCAGAGGGTAGTGGTCAATAGCTCAAAGTCCAGCTGGAGACGAGTGACAGATGGTGTCCCTCAGGGGTCTGTACTGGGGCCTGTCTTAACATCTTTATCAATGACATAGATGGACATATGACATAGCGGGATCGAGTGCACCATCGAGGGTCCAGAGGAGGGCCATAAGGATGATGAGGGGTCTGGAACACCTCTCCTACCAGGACAGGCTGAGGGAGCTGGGATTGTTCAGCCTGGAGAAGGGAAGGCTCTGGGGAGACCTAATAGCAACCTTCCAGTACCTGAAGGGAGCTTATAAGAAGACTGGAGAGGGCCTGTTTACAAAGGCCTGTAGTGAAAGGACGAGAGGTAATGGTTTTAAATTAGAAAGGAGTGGATTTAGATTAGAAATAAGGAGGAAGTTCTTTACCA
>JANHFX010009036.1:0-20150 GCA_027560015.1 Chloroceryle amazona
ATTACTCCACAGGGGAAATCTTAAGGAATGTAAACTACAGCTCTGTCAGGAATGGTATAGATATTGTAGTTCTCCCCGGAGGCAGTACAAAGTAAAAGCATTCCCAGCAACATTTCACACAAATCCATTTTACCTTATCCTATACTGGATGAGGAGTAGTGTGCATCCAGGTACCAACTCTCAGCTAAATTATAGAAACTTGCAACTTAGAAGCTTTTAAAAGCACCATTCCCAGGAATGCTATTGCTTTAATTTTATCTTTTACCTGGAAGATTACTTTAACATGAAACAAGCCCTCTTGAAACTGAAATAAGGGTGTGAGCACAGGGGTCTGTATGAAGTCTCTTCATTTAAAAAATGATTTAACATTCACTGCTGAAACTTTCTGATGTAGATAAGATTTAGGGACAGTGACAGAGCTGGAAAAACAAGCCTGGTATTTAACATGGGAGTGTCCTACCCTATCATTAGTTCATTCCTCCTGCAAGTACAGGTGTACAGCTGTGTGTGCACTGTGCAGTCTTTTTTTTTGTTTTCTTTTGCCTTTAGGAAAACCAACAAATGGAATTACGGGGGTTCCTACATGCAACAACCACATGGCTGTGCATGTGCACTGAGAAGGATGGAAGACAAAAGATCCAGAGAGGATTAACCAAACAGAAAGGCCATGCATCCAGTGATTCAAGATGATTCAATAGAAATTATCATCAATTCACCAGAAGTGTTACTGAACACACCACTGTGAAACCAGTGTGCTTTTGACTCGACTTTTAAAGCTGTTAATTCAATCATTTTTCATAAAATATGATAGAAATTGTTTGTTCCAGGCTGTTTATCCATCATGGCACTAGCACATACATAATTTTTCAGGGTGTTGTGTCAGTTCAGCTGAGAAGAAAAACTTATTTTTTCATTCTGAATGCAATGAAGATGAGACAGTGCTAAAGCAGCTCCTGGAGTAAGCAGCTGTACTCTGACAGCAGGGATCATATTTAATATGTAAAGGACATGGCTCAGGTGCATTTATCTCAGCATCAGTGCCTCAGCTCAGGAGCACAGCTTGGGTTACCTCTCACATAAAAGATAGCTCAACCAGCTTTAAAATAAATGTAAAAGTACACATAGGTAAGTGACTGTGCAAATGGGAAGCCTTCCACAGTGAGGACTATCAGGGTCAGTATCTCCCCCACACTGCAGTCTTGGGTGGTGGGATTGCATACCCCTGGTTAAGACACGCAACAGGGGTTGGACTCCCTGTATTTTATCTGGTGACTGATTAATATAAAACATAAGAATTACATGAGAGTTGGAAATTTTTTCATCTCAGCAGCTCAGCTCTAACAGAAAGATGAAAACCGCACACTGATCTAGAATAGCACGAGCTCATCCGGGCACAGGGAGGTGGGAAATGAAAGCTGCAGTTCTCCCTGGTCAGGGGAGGTGGCTGAACCTTGGTTGCTCACTTCCCAGGGAAGTGCTTTAAGCACCAGACTTTCAGGATGGTAACAAAGTGGAAGATGATACATACATAGCTACATAGCTAACTGGACCAGGTCCCATTGCTGTGGAGCCCAGTGAGGGTGCTGGGATGGGACCAGACCCTCTGCAGCAGTGGCTTTCTAAGAAACACAGAGTACAGCCAGTGAGATGAGCTCAGGAAACCTGGGCAGAGGAGGGAAACGTGGAACTGGTGCATTCTGGGGAGATTCTGTCTGCTGTGTTGAACTCTGAGCAAGAAAGAACTTAATTCAGTGGCTGCTCGATTATGTGCTAATGAAATAGAGGCAGGTCAGGCTGCCACCTGCCACACTGCACAGAGCAGGGGGATGTCGGCACCTTCCTCCTGTTCAGGGTCCGACACTGGGACTCTGCAGCACTTAGAGAAACAACCTTGCTTATGCCAGCAGTTTCATGATAAGTAAGCATCCTATCTAGCGTATGACCGCTTGCTTTTGTTATGGGAACTGCCTTTGGTTCTGAGAAAAATGGCATGTACACAGAAGCCTATGGGAATAGTTGAGGGTTGTTTTTTTGGGGGGGGGGAGCATTGCTAAATTCCTAAGGCTGTGATTACAGAGTTGCTGGCTTTATAAACACATACAAGGAAGGCAATGGGATGAGATGTCAATCAGTGCCACAAGTGAAAAAGTAATCTATAAAATTCAGGAGCAGGAGCCTAGATAAAAAAATGTATTAAATAAGCCCCACAATTATAAAGAGGCCCACAAGCACTTCAGTTCTTTTCTTTTTTTCCCCTCCTTTTTGATTGTTTTTTAGAATGTGTCAAGCCTATTTTCCTCCACATCCAGTTTTGACTCTTTTCAATAAAGGTTAGGATTAACTCATAATCTCATGCCTCTAGGCAGTAATGGAACTGTAAGAAAATGCCAAATATCATCAGACTCTTGTTAAAATTGAGAGCATTAGCCATAAGAAGCTGTCACTTCCCTGACACTGCATGGGGGTCTAGTTAATGCCAGAGCCCAGGCAGTAGATGCTCCAAAGAAGCCAAGGGTATAAATCAATACACACCATCTAAACATATGGCTTACATTTACATAGATACTTCCCTGAATTTGGTTTTAATGAGGACATGAATTGCTTCACTCCGTTCTGCCAGGCACTGCCCCAGCAGAGAAGGGAGCTGGCCACGCTGGCCTTGTGCTCTGCAGTAAGAGCATCACAGAGCTCAGAAAGCACTTTCCCACTCACTTCAAGGGGCAATGGCTCAAACCTCACACATCATGAAATATAAGATTAATATCTTCCTTTAGCTGCATGACCATTCCACAGCATTACAGATATATACACCTGTTTATACTCACCTTAAGCTTACAATTCCTTACAGCAAATAAAAAGCAGGAATTCAATCTCTTTTTTTTTTTTGGAGAATCTCTGAAAATCTCTGAAGCTGCAGGGAAAATGAACCCAGCCTCTGGCATGTACAGTTCAATCAGCTGATATTTACATGTCAAACATCATCTCTAGTTTTGTTTAACAATAAGACTTACCATACATTAAATCAGAAAAATATATGTGCTTGGTGTAGCCTGGTGCAGCACCCAAGGCACCTAGAGCACCATGGTCTACTCTTGGCCCAACTCCACGTATAACTCTGCAAGGCAAGTCTCTCAGTTCTTAAGTATCTCCTTCCTTTTTCACTCTCTGATGAGACAGTAAACTCCTCAGGGCTATCTTCTCCACGATGTGGAGAACAGCAAAGCCCTGTACGTGCATTGAAGTAACATGTACACATGGAAAACACTGCATTACAAATAGACAGTATACATCTAGCTAATGGTTAAGGTCCAGACAAGATCCATTTTACCACAGTTTAAACCCAAATAGCGCTCTAAGATGACTGTGATGGGCATCTGTACCTGGACAGTGCTGGAAGGCAGAGGACTTTTCAATGAAACACAACTAAATGAAGTGATTTATGAAAAAATAACATTAGCAATGTGTAGTTCTCCTTGATAATAAACACAAAAGTCTAATAATAAATTCAACAGATAAACAAAAAAAAATCAAATACAGCACCTGATTCTGTTCACACTAGCACCAAAAGTCAAGCTTTCTGCTTAAGGGAAACAAAAATTATACTAACTAGGAAGGTCCTTGGTAAATCCACCCATTCTCCTCAGCCTAAAGGTTCAACCCTCCACAACCCTGCAAATCCTCATTTCCAGAAAAGGTCATCAGAATTTCCAGTCACGGGCAGGTCAATATGAAGAAAAAAACCCAACAGATAAATATGCAGATAACTATAGCAGGTATAAAACGCTGCTCTTGTTCATATTAATTTTTTTAAACCAGGATCTATTCCATGAGTACAGACGCTATTCCTTAGCAAGTAAAGATGAAAGCAATCCTACACACTGATTCAGAAGTCAGCTTCCTATATTCTCGCTGTAATGACTTATCCTGATTTAACATCCTTGACTAATGCTGGCATCATCTGAACCTAATGGGACATTTCTTTCAAATAGTATCTCAGCATCCTACTGCCTGTCTGCCAGAATTAAATGCAAGAGAAAGACAAAACAATCCATTGATGAGCCACAACTGCAAGCAATTTCCCAGCACAACTGGATTGTGGCACAGAACATTTCCATGCAAAATCACCCAGGTGCAGACACCCCTTCCCCCTTCCCGGGATGGCTCCCAATGCAGCATAACATGCAAATCAACGGGGAGGTTTCCATCACCTACAAGACATTCGGCACAGGACGATGCAGTCACAGTGGCAGAGGCAGAAGCAGTGCCAAATCCATTCCCTGCTGACCATAGTATGGCAGCAGCCTCCTCAGCTCACTCCTCTGCACTTTCCTCATGCCCAGCACTTACCAACCGCCCCACTGCAGACCAGGTTTCACCAGGTGTAATCTATCCACTGTTGCAGCAGCAAAGTGGGCCCTGCCACTTAAATATTTAATAAGAACCTCTTCCTCGCCTATCACAACACTTTGGTATGTCTGAAGCCAGACTTCGTTGTCTGGACTTTCACATAATACCATCAAAGTCAGAATGAAATTGTATTTTCTGCCTCCTACCCCAGTCAGACCACCGTATGCTCACCCACATGCAAGTAATTGCAATAAATACAAAGTCTGAATATGCAGAAAGTTAGCCTGTACTGGGGAAAAGATGACTGCAAATGAACATGCAGGATCAAGTTCACTGGTGTGTAGCTACTGAAGTCAGTCACCAGCAGTGAATGTTAAGCACTAGTCTTAAAATATAAGTGTGAACATGCTGGATTCAGAAAGAAACATGTAAGGCTTAAAATCCTTACTGTCTTTCAGTTCTTCTCATCATCCTATCATTCCTGATCTCCTCTGATCCCAACACTTTTCTCCCTTTCTACTTTGTCTGTTAATCACTTCTCTATATTTAAGTATGGCAGGTCTTGAAGAGTCAATCCAGTTGAAGTTAATGGACAGGTTGTATGAAGAGGCTAACCAGAACATTTCCCTGTCATCTTTGCCTTATGACTCGTCCTCTGATCCATTCTTTTCTCTTCTCCTTGCCTTTGCATTATTCTATCTACTGGGGACCTCACACAGCCCAACCCTGTACACAGGCAAATTCATAGCTGGTTTAGGTGATACAACTCTACTGCTTCAGTAACACTACTCTAGATTGATTAATGTTTAGACCCACTGAACTCAGCAGGTAAGTCATTTACCTACTATCTAATTTCAAGAATATGCTGAATAAAAGCCATAAGGCCCTTCCTGTGGTTAGATAAGGTGAAACCCCAGATGGAGACCAGTTCATAACTACTTTGCAATATATTAAGAGACTCTCCTATCCTTCTCAAACAATAGATAGTCAGCATAACTGAGTAGCTGCTCGCTCTTTGTACCTGTCTCCTACAACAACCCAGAGCATTTGAGTGATATGTAGATATTCTAATAGCAAAGCTGCTTATCTTATGTTTTCTAATGCTTGTTGCTATGAATTATTTATGTCCTATTTTAAGTCTACAATATTGATACCTCTCAGGTATGCTCCACTATCAGATGCAGCAAAACAAGAATTAACTAATTAATATTTGAGAGAGCAAAAACTCTGTTCATAGCAAACTATCCATCTTTTTCACTATGGCACCCAGATGGTTCAAATTCTACCTGCTTATGCTCATTGTTTTCTTCTTGATGGATTATGAAGCCATTAGGGGCAGAGGAAATGGAAAAGAAAAATATAAACAACGCTTATCCCTTACACACCAAGATGTTGGTTGCTAAGGGGTTAAATATATTCATAACTAATAAAAAGCTGAAAAAATATCCTTAGAGGTGAAATAGCATCTCAGCGAATCTCAGATTGAACTAACAGAGATTAAGAAACTCCTGCAGAGCCTTCTGCAGACTTACCACCTGCACAGAAAACACCCTGCCAACAAAGTCTGACATGCAACCAGGAAAACCAGTGAGTGGGTATGCTTACTTCTCCCTCCAAGCTTAAATTGAATGCAATATTTTTAAATAGTTCATTCAAACACAAAGTGGGGGAGCAGAGGCAGTGCCACCATGTGACTAAGTGGCACAGCATGGCTTTAAGTGACCTGCAAGGAGAGCACATATGGACTGAGAAGAGGTTCCCTCAGGGGTTCCATCATCACTCCTAACTCTGAAATGAAGATCAAGATCCACAGTCACATCAAGAAACTGACCCTTAGAAGTGGGAAACAGCAGCATGGCCCACAGGAAATATAAATTTTAAGTATCTGAGAAAGCAGCTGCCCCAGAGAGTATGACATGAGCTGGCACCTCTGCTTCCTACTCTGGGCAAACAAAGTTATAACTTGCTGGACATTATCAGTGTTGGTCTAAGTTTGGAAAAAAAAATATTCAGGTGTGGCTGAAAACACTGAGACCAAACATTTTATAACAACAGTATTGGGATTCCCTAGCTGTGGTACATGTGCCACCAGCTGTATGCAGTTCACTTAAAAGTGATATTCTGATGTGTAGCACCTCGTACTGGCCATAAAACCTCCCCAAAACCTCCTAATTTCCGACTACCATTATTTGTCTCTTGCTTTCACAAAGGTTACAGGCCACCTTGCCTATGGGAGAACAGATGATTCCTGAAGAAGCAGCACTTACAGATGATGTGCACTCCAAGAGATATTGAGTAATAATTCAATTGACCAACTCTTAATGCTCATATGAAAAAACAACCTTGACCCTATTTTGATCATGAACCAATACCAGCTGGCTACACTCCCTAAACTAACTGCCCTTGTAATCCTTGCAACAGGAAATCAATTGTGCAAACTGCATTTTGACAAATCTAAATCACTACTGAGTCTATAGCAAAGGCTGACAAATCACTCTCGGTGCCCAGTGCTTACCTGGTGCAGCAGTCCTCTGAAAGGAGATGTGCTAGAAAAATGTTTCTTTTTTAAACAGAAGTTGGAAAACTGTAATTCCACAATCTGCAGCAATAACAATGAAGGACAGCTCTGATCCTGCAAGTGGTAGCAGGCAGGCAGGTGGCTCTCCTACATGAAGACTTTTGCTGGAAGACTGTCATTATCTGTCTGAGCACCTACTGATTGTATCTGGAGACTGTGCGCATAAGAGCCAATATGCAGCTGATACAACTTGTGTCAATTTTACTTTCTGTACATTTTGCCCTTAATTCAAAAAGTGGCTTTCTTTTTTTATTCCTAATATCTATTATCCATGCTTGGGGAGGCACTTAACAGCACATCAGATAGCTAAGAATCCAGCAGTCATGCCAAAACTGAAATAATGCTATGAAGTGAACTGAGTGATTGGCTTCATGATTTTAGTAGTTAGAGTCAATGGCACTCTCAGAAGGTCTGTACTCTAAAGAGCTCTGGAAAACACTCAAGAAGGAGAACAATGAATTTTAAGTTCTTCATCTGGGCAAAATATATGGAAAAAGCCATTGTCATGCCATTGCTTAGATCACTGTAGTCCTGAAGATGAAAACCATTTTCTGTTATTGAGGATCAGTGTTAGATGTTTTGTTCTACCCACAGAAGCTTCTTACACTGAACCAGGCTTTACTTTTCATATTGCCTTTCTCTGCTCTCAACCTCTATTTCCATCATCACTTCCAAAGGACTCCTGTGTACGTGTTTCCCACCAGTACACAATGCTTGCTGGATAGCTGTTAGTCTACAGACACCACATTCACATACTCTAGCAATCTGGGTGGGTAGGGTTGTATCGTGCAGACTTAAGACCTGGAAGAAATCACCTTGCTCATCTCCAGATTTGTCTCTGTGGAGCTGCTGCCTGCATGGACACTTTGGATGAGCCCATAATGAGCTGGAGTTCCAACTTGATAGATCCTTTCCTGAATTTCAGCATCTGCAATATCGACACAAAGTAGGAAGACCAAACTAGGAATACATCATGTAACCTTCATTTCTAACATCGATACCCAGGTATCTTAGTTCAGGTACCTGAGAAGGAGTAGACTCACCTGGCACAGCATTTGTTTCAGAACTAGACTCATATATTTTTCCAATTACAAACAATTTCAAATAGGATGCAAGAGTGAAAGTTTCTGCCAATGAATAGAGAGCAAGAAACATTCCAGGCAGATGTGACTCTCACAGACTGAGCCCAGAAAACCCCTGTCAAATCAAGTAAAGATTACAGCTACTAGAAATTCATCTGTGTTGAGTGTCTTGTACTGATGCCATTCTCTAATAATATGTTATGATTAAATCATGCCAGTGGTAATAAATTAAACTATTTTTAAAAGGCATGTTTGCACTTTACATATCTTTTCTTTGCAGGGTACTGCTAGGGGCAAAATAGCTGTACAGGAAAGATGAAGGCTGGGAAGTCGTTTCTGATGACAGCTGCCCTGCTTGCAAGTTATTTAAGCTGTTGCTTGTCAGTAGCTCATATATTGGTAACAATTAAATAGTCACTAGTAACATACCTGTATTACAACATATTGCTTTCTAAATTGTCTTCTACAAAAGATTTCAATTAAATT
The DNA here is from genome assembly GCA_027560015.1 of Chloroceryle amazona. NCBI lineage: Eukaryota > Metazoa > Chordata > Aves > Coraciiformes > Cerylidae > Chloroceryle > Chloroceryle amazona. Next base: position 8,494 of record JANHFX010009036.1, read on the forward strand.
AACTGATGGGGAATTTGAAAAGCTATGCTATACTGCTATTAAGATCATTTGGTATAAAGGAAGTACTGGCATGGATTCAATACTTCTCAGAGGGCTCAGCTTTAATTAATTTAAACTTGCAAATTGATTATGATTCACTTGAAAATGTTCAAAAAATACATGCTCTTCCCTAAGGGTAAGAACAGGCATTTTGGAGGAGACTGATGTACATTTCGTATGATGCAGAAAGCCTGAGACCCAAGAAAAAGCTTCAGATTCCTGCAAGGAGGCTAGCAAGCACAATTCAAAAATACTTCAGCTTTGCAAACTTCTGGCTGAGTCACCAGTCTCCTAAAACCTCCCCAGTTATCAGTGTCAATCTGAAAGAGGGATGAATCCTCCCTGGTGGGTCTTTCTCAGCTGATTACAGGAGGAGGCTGGGTGAGACAACACGCCAGACTTCAGTACTGTAAATATAGCTGGGATGAGTGTAATCCTAAACCACAGGCTCTACCAAAATACCCACAGATTTAGGGAGGGTTTAAAAAATGGGGTATGACTCTGTATCTTGGCTCACCATGGGTGACTCACTGTTGGGTGTGCCAGAGCCAGCCTCATGGGGGTCACGGCGTGCAAGCTCTTCTTGTAGTGAGTAACAAATACCTGTTTGACTCTGTCTTACCATCCATAATGGGAGCTCTCCTAATAAATGAAGCAGGCTTCCCCTCCCCCTGTTCATTCCTCAAAATGAAGAGCAGAGGTTTATGAATCACTGAGCATGGGTGACCAACTTTCTGTCTATTATCTGGCCTTCCTTATGGAAAGGAGGCTGGTGAGGTAAGTGATTGTGAGACAGCTGTAACACAGGGCACGTATCTTCCCTTTCAGCACAGGGAAAAAGGACTTCCCAGAATGAGAGTTAAAAATAGCTGCTTTGCCTTAAAGGGCGTATTCACTTTGAAACATGGAAAACAAGTCTTAGCTGCCACCTTTAATATGACAGGCATCTTTATCAGCCTGCTTTCTGTCAAAATACGTATTGCTCTGCTCTTTCTTCCTCTCCTTAAATATTTACCTTTTCAAATTATAGATGCTTTTCAACACATTATGGGAAGCTTGGGGGCAGAGAGGGCAGATACAGCCTTCTAAATTCCATTAAACCCAGCCTTATTCACACCAAAAAGGCTCTTTGAGGTTATTTCCTGAAATCTATTGCAGCCCTTCCTTTCTTCCAATGTCTTACACCAGTGTTGTTTCAGCTCCCCAGCATCCCCTTTTAGCCCCACTCTGTGCCTAACCACCTAAACTGGAGGGCAGGCTGCCCATAGCCCACCCAGCACTGGGATGACTGGACAGTTTGGTTTGGAAAACAGCTATCAGCATCAGAAAGTCAGGTGTCTGAGCTGGGTGCTCTCAGAGACAAGGTGAATCCTTCCAGATATGGTATTTTATCGGTGGTGGTAATGAACCAGTTGGGAAAACTTAACTGGGGAAGTGGTAGATTCTCTACCACATGCGGTTATAAAATCAATACCGTGACTTTCTAAACTATACCCTTCTAGTACAAACAGGGCATTACGTATTTGGTAAAGAATTTGCAGGCAGAATACCATAGGCTTGAACACAGAAATGGTTTTAATGATCTTGCTCTAAAAATCTAGGAATCTAGAATCATTGGTTATCACTTTCTTTACATCAAAGATCTGCTTGACTCTTCTGGGAGTGCATTATAGCTTAAAAGCCTGACAGGCTGAGAAAATTAACATGGTTTTTCCAGCTTCTTTCCCCAGAATTTTACATTAACCCTTCTCCTGGCCCCGAGCAGATATTGCCACTTTTCTTCCAAGCAGCCTGAGCAAGGAGCATGGTTGGGCTGCTCCTCTCTACCTCTCCTTATGGGGTCCCCCCTCCCTGTGTGTGCCCTCTCAGGTATTGCCAAGAGACTGAAGGAATTCGGAAGCTTTCCTTGTCATACCCTGGCATTGGTATAAGAATTTCTTTACAGGTCTGGAAGCCAGCACAACAATTCTCATTAAAGAAGCAGCTGACACAACTAGGAAGAGCCTCCCAGGACTGCAAACAGCTTGCAGAGTTAAGTGATAGCCTAAATAAGAACCATGCTGAATGTCATTCATAATAAAGACAAAAACCTAGCAATGGCCCGCATTTTTCTCACATGCAGAATTGCCAACCAGGAGACAGCACTTGCTATCTGGCTGCCAAGGACAGGACCTGGCTGAAAGCCCCCTCCCCACCCCCAGCACAAACCCATCCGAGCAGCCAAGAAATGTGAGCAATTCTGCATCGTGCTGATGAAGTTCTTAATCTACGTGTCACCCAAGCTGAACTGCAAAACACGGCTGCCTGCCCTAGTTATCAAATGACCTGAAATTCAGCACGATCATCTGCCGTAACAGCTGGTTCATTGACGAAGAGAGAGAAACTCCTGCCTGGCTGCTGAACCAGAGCCAGCACTGGGGACCTTGCACGCATGCCTGCTGATGCCAAGATGCTGCTTCCATCACCTTGCATGGCATGGCCTCAAAATGTCTTGAGTTCTTTGAATTCTGCACACTGATGCTTTCCTCTACATATTTATTTTTCAACTGTAACATTCCAGAAACCTGGCACTTCAAAGAGGGGAAAACCAGTGAAAGGTCCTTCCCTTGGAATTAAAGTGAAGGTGATGTTGGATCTTGTCAGTTTTCTTTCTTTCTTTCTACCTAGGGTGTTACATAAATAATAAACTGCACTAACAAATTTAAATCTTTTTACAGTAGCAACCTATATAAGAACATAGCATGAAACATTAAAATGACTGTACGAATAAGAGTTAAGTGCCCAACACAGGCAAAGTTAGGGAGCTAAATAACTGACAGATGTTAAGAATTCTTTTTTAGGAATGACTCATGTTCAAACATAGTGAAACTTTCTGAAGTTATTTTGATGTAACCAAATTATATTTATCTTTTAAATTGACAGAAAATTCTGATCACATGCTAATAAATTTCTACAGTTTTATTGGTGTGAAAGATAGTATTTCTGATATTTATTACTCCTTACTAATAACATAAGCAGAACTAAACATTTGGACTATATCTTAAGATAGTTGCTTTAGTTCTTCCCCAAACAGGACTGAAGAGTGAAAGCCAACAACAGCATGTTACCAAAGAGCAGCCCCTCAGCTTGAACTCAGTGCTATTCTTTTAAAGTCAACGGACATTATTACATGTTAAACTGGATCTACACTGTGATGTTTTCTGTGATGATCTGTCCTCTTGGGTAAGTAGCATTTTCCCATTCCCTAGCTGAAATGAGAAACGAAGCCTGCACATATTCTTGAAGTGATGTGTCTCAGTCCTGGAAAGTCCAATAGTCCAGTGCACATTGTTGATGTTGTTTGTGCCTAAGCAGCATCTGTCTTAGATTTTCAGACATAGATGGTTGTAGCTGTTGCTACAGAGTCCACATGGGCATATAAGCAAGACCAAAGTTTAGGATGAACATATGCCTTATTTCCTTTGTTTACTTCAAGGTAAGCTTCAGAATCCTTTCTTTAGCAGAAAGAACATACTGTAAGTGAGAATATAATCATGAATATTTGATTAGGGACACACAAAAAAATAATCTGAAACTGCATGGTACCAAGTCTTCAGCTGAAGAATGCATGAACAAGCAACACAACTAATATTAAAAGTGTGCTTGCATTTTTCATGTTCTGCAGTCTTGCCTACACATCAGTGGGAATTAAACAAAGTGAAACCCCACACTGAGCAGCATCAGATCTAATTGTAGTGCAAAATGTTTCCCTAATGAATTTCAGCTTTCATATTTTCTTCTACAAATAGAGTTAACGTGCTACTGAATAAAAGCATATTATTAATATATAGGTAATTTATATTAAGCCAGTGACTAATTTATGGGAAATGACTATGGAAAGAAACTTTTTATCCATATTAATAAATAATTTACTTGTGTGCTACTGTTAATGATACCTTGTTTTTATTTTTAAATGCTGTTCACTAAATACATACATGAAGTTACTCCCTGTCCTGGACAGATCATAATCTAGACAACTAAGTCTCAATCTTCTAATAAGTGGATCCTCATTTGTGAGGCAGGGACACCCTCCAGCCATACTCCCATTAGCTGAGTGGGACGAGTGGTGCCAAGCCCTGAGTTTTGTGCTGTCCTGAGCCTTGATCTCCAAGACAGAGACACACAAAATACACCAGGGATGGCTTGGTGAAATGCAAAGAACAGGAGTCTTCCCACTGGGAGTGGCTGCACAGCTTTTGAAAGTGCAGGAGAATCCCTAGCTCTGTCAATATCCTTGTTTTCATCTCATGGAAGAAGACAATGGTGAAGACATCTTATCTCATATTTATGTGCGTGCCTGATTTGGGACAATACACTTGAAATGGTAGGTGAAGGACCAAATTTGTTCTGCATAAGAGCAGCCAGGATCCCATCTGCCCTGGCATTGCAAAGAGTCAAGAGCACATTCCTGAGATGGGCTGAAGTCTGCACCTTACTATACCAGTCTCTCCATAAGTGCTCCTTGGCATTCACCTTAATCCTATGTGGAATTGTTCTAATATCTGGAGGATGTGATACAAAAGCCTTTTCTTAAGCCCCTCTTTGACTCATTAGCTGTGCTGGAGCAGAAGCAGGAACACTGGCATTGGACAATTTATATTTGCACCTTCTTGGGGTGTTAGACCCTTCTTTCCATGGTCGAAGTCAGATCAGTTTAATTTTTTCTTATGATCTTCAAAAAAAAGGTGTTTTTTTGGCTGGTAATAATAGAATGAAGTTTATCATAAAGCTTTCTGCAACAAAATCTTATTCAGCCTCCATGTGAAACTCAAAAGAGTTGCTCTGTGAACCACAGATGGGCTACTTGGGAAATGCCAGCTGAGGTATTTGGCTTTCAGCTCAATCGCAATGGACAGCTAATTAAATGCTTTGCTAATAATAGTACCCTATGTTTGGGAAGATAAGCTTAATTACTTGTTGAATTTCAGTGGAGTTTTGCAGTCATGTTTGTATAGCTAAACCAACTTTAACAATACAATTTTCTCACATTTCTCTCTAGTTTAGATGTGTCATTAATGAATATAAAATGTCACTGATGGAAAGAAATAAAGGAATCTGTCATTTCTTAGCTAAAACACCTTTACTGCATAAAAAATGACCATCAAGTTGATCAATAATAGCACTCACCACACACAACCCTCAAGGGAAGAGAAGAATTCCTTCTATTGACTTAAGGACAAACTAGACAACACCTAGGCTTGTTGTCATTAAAATGTTACATTTGCAATTTGCATGTCATTTGTGGTCCCCACAATACTGTGAAGTTCATTACTTTCAAGACATAATTATCAGAACTTTGATAGTGAGCAGGGAAACTAGAAGGCTCTTTTCTTCCCAGGTTCTTTGGGAAATAATGCAGAATTTTCTCAGTGTCACAGATGTTCTTAGATCAAGGTATGGGCATTTTTACCCTCCACACTCCACCCTCTCAGAAAGCACAGCTGTGATTTGGAGCTATAGTATACAGCCTAAGTTAAAAGTAATACTTCTTGTTCATGGGGCAATAAAGTTGTTTGTTTCATCTCCTTAGGGCATGCCTACCCAACCTGGCAGGGCCACACTGAGGTGGCACAGCATACCAGGCGAGCTAGCTGGGTTCAGGGCAAGGACACTACCCCAGGGGATGTGCTTCGATTCCCACACTGATTTCTGCTCTGAGCCAGGGAGATGCTGACTCCCCTCGTATTTTAAAAGATGGAAAATAATGTAAAGATTTATGTTTTGCTAGTCTCATCCTGACAAGATATTTTAAACACTGGCCTGGAAGAAGGACAGCTGAAATGAAAGGCCATATAAGTCCTCTGTATCTAACTGGCCTTGAGTCAGCTCTGCACCTGTAACGCTGGGTCCAGCTGTAGATGCTAATACAAGAGAACCATTGACATAGCATCATTATCCAGTAGAGGGGGACAAAGCTGTTTGAGGGCTGCAGTGGGCACATGAGGAGGGATCAGGGGACTCATCTTGTTTGGCTCATGGAAATGAGGGCTGAGGAGCAATCTCACTGCTGGTGGCAATGCCCAACTGATTCATGATGAACGAGGACTTGGCCATGTGGAGAATTCTCCATCCTTGGCAATGATCAAAATGCACTGAGAAAAGGTCCTGAGCAACCTGATAAAATGTTTAATTTAGCCTTGCTTTAAGCAGGTGCTTCAACTAGATGACCTCCTGGGGTGCCTAAATAACTCTCTCTGAATACATTAAAGAAGCAAATACCACTAGTCTCCACAGCATACAGAGAGAAAACACAGGAACTTCATCTGACTATGGTTTTTATTGCAAAATGAGTTACCTGCCCTGGGGTACACTAAGCAGCTTCTAGATCTTAATTAAGGTAGTTACTTCAAAGATAATTCAGCATTAAATATCTAAGTATACTTAATAGTCTCTTAAATGGTTTCCTGAATTTCAGATCTGCTTACAGATGAGCTCATATGAAATAGGGACCAAACAAACTAAAGAAGGATGCTGACTTAGTATTACATTTCCTAGCAGCACCAAACCCCTAAAAGCCATGATGCTATTCAATATGTTACAGCAAAGTAATCCAAGCCAAAAGATTTATGTTCATTTAATAATAACTAATTTTATGAGACTCTGAGAACTTAGGAACTTTGACCTGGCACACTGTTTGCAGATTTCAGAATTCCCAAATGAGGTTAAACGAGCTAAATGATGACAATTCCTCCAGTGCTACTCTACCTTTTCTGTGTCAAGGAAGAGTTGTTCTAGGTGAGGATTGCTCTTGTAATTAAAAAGAAGTTCTGGTGCAGATAAGGGTCTGTGCTGCAAAATAATGCTCTTATTTGGAAAGGAAAAGAAAAATGCAGAGCTAAAATGGATAATGGTAAGAAAAGGAAAAGAGATGCTGAAAACGCACACCAGTTAGAGGCTTAATGGAACTTGACTTTGAGCTGCATAAATAAACATAGCTACAGCTTCTTGCAGAATTTAGGAAAACGCCCTGAGCAGCTGAAATGCGGCAGTTACCATGGTAATTTACATACAGTCATACACCAGACAAGTCCTATAGCTCTTTTCCAGTTTAATTCACAAATGAAAATACAGGACCATGTGCAAAAGAGCAAATCTCATGTCTGCACTGATGAAATATTATTTATGTGAGTACCTCCACAGGGGTCAGCACATGACCTATAGTGGATGACCACCCTTCACACGTACAGGGGTTTACAGTCTGAGAGTAGCTGGTTGCTCTATACCTCCACTCTGTCCATCACACACAAAAATGTTTGTGAGTGGGGGAGTATTGCATAGCAAACCTCCTTCCTGCAAGGGATGTGACTGACTACAACACAGAGCTGCTCTTTCTACCCCTGCCACCTCTTTGCATGGCATCCTGTTTCATGGTCATGTACAGCAGCTCCTGTAACCCTTTGTACTGCACCGCTATCTCCAGGACCCCGTGCTGCTTGCTGCACCTGTGACTTGGTATTGGAAAATCAGCTGTTAGTGTTTTGTGCCTGTCTGGAGGCCCAGTGTCCCCTGCCTTGCCCAAGCACTGCCTTGTCTGGGGCCCAGATGTGACCAGTGGCCAGCATCAAACACTTGTGTTCCAGCTCTGGCTGGGATAGAGTTAATTTTCTTCATAGCAGCATGTAGGGTGCTGTATTTTGGATTTGTGTCTAAAGCAGTGACCATAACACACCAATGTGTGTTATGCTCCTTTTTGATCTCTGAAACTAGGGAAGGGGGGACAGGGTAAGGGAAGCTGGGGAGCAGCTGCAAAGCTGAAGTGTCAGAGGATCTTCCCATCCTGCAACTCTCCCCCCGTGTGTCCTCACCAGCTGACTGTGGGCAACATTGCTGTCTGCTTGAAGATGTGCTGAGGACCAGGCCAGTTTCTGCCAGGTCACAGAGGGGAACCAGGCTCCAGGGTCAAGAATGGTGACAGCCAAGGGAGGAGACATCCACCACTGCAACCAGCAGGTGATGCTCCACCAATGTGGGTTGTCTGGAGAGCCTGCCTGCATGTGCAGCTGGCAGTGCTGGAGCCCAGGCATCTTACCTGTGAACTCCCTGAGCAGCCCTACAACAGCTTCAGAGAGGGTGCGTGCGAAAGATACTGACCCAAGGTCAGCGTAAGAAGAGTCGATACATCTGGACATGCTCTGGAAGGATGAACAGGCTAAAAAAAGAGGTTATTCTCAGGTCTAATGCCCAAAGGGAACGTAAGGGGTGAAACGGTGCATGGGTCAGAGCTCTCAGCTGTCAGGGCCGTTAATAGAGAGAGACAACAGGACGGGTGAGGGATTGCACCGGACAGATCTCCTGGGCGCTGCAGATGGGAACTGTGGCTGCACTCAGGGAGAGGGATCTCAAAGTGGCTGTCTCTCAAGGGCATCCCTCCTTGCGGTCTGCCATCCTGACAGATAAACAGACTGTGCACAGCTGTCATGCTGGTGCAGGTGGTCTTGGAGAATAAACAAAGGTATGCTCAACTGAAGATGGAAATGACAAGAAACTTATGACAAGGAAACACAGAATCAGAAGTTCCCCTGATGATAAAGGTCTCTCTGCCAGAGATCACACTCTCCTCAGTAACACCACAGAGCTGCTGAGACTACAGTTTCACTCTCAGTGAAATACTTTTATAAACTACTTCTTACCTGCGACAACACAACCATGGCCCTGACAGGCACAGCTCATGGTCAGAGCATCCTTGTGAGGACTTGATGAACATGAGATCTCCTGGCCCATCCCCTTCTTGCCCCAGGGGTTTAGGAAACTTGGAAAAGTAGTTGGCAGCACAGTGAGTCCTCTCGAACTTCCTGATGACAACACTTTGCTCTTCTGCACTGTGATACTACATCACCACTTGGGATCCTACCACAAGTAGGAGAGCATGTGCTTAAACCTCCGAGCTGCCACTGAAGTGGTTACTGCTAAGCACACAGCTGCAATCCTGAACCCGGGCTGCAGTGAATAAATAGAAGTGATACGTTCTAACAGAGGACCTAAAGAACCATTATATTGTGTTTCCACTTTAACAGTTGAAAATAATTAATTTTCACAATATGGATGTCTAAGAGACTTTATGTTGGTTCTGTGCCAATGCACAAGGTGTTTTGTCAGAATGTCTCCACCCGCCATCTCTTACTGTCCTAAAAAAGGACCAAATGGAAGAGAGGAAGTTATTTTTTATTATTCCTTAGTCTCTTTTCATGTCATAAAGGATCTTTCATTTTCATTTAGAAAATGAAATTATACTTTTTCCCCCTCCTCCAAACTGGGAATTTTAATTCAAATAAATCTTGGCAGTATAATAAATCTATTTAAATATTTTATTTTTTTTTCCAAAACATCTAGTGCTTTTAGGACAATTGAACTGAAAGCTTGGAAACCAAAGCTATCCTTTTCTCATTGAAAAGATTTGATTTGTAGAGGCTGCATGTATTTCTGCTTCCTGACTAGCTGATGGGCTTTACTCATATTTTCTATAAAAATACTAATTGTTAAAAAATCATCTAAAGCAATAAGAAATCAAGACATTCCAGAAGGAAGACACTGCCAACATCAGGCCTGCTGCCTGCTTCCTACAAAAATAACATAAAATTCTAATAAACCAGTTAATAGACTCAGCTTAACACATTAAACCTGCAGTATGCACTTGCTCTAAGCTGGCACCACCAATTCTTATTGCTGAAATACGCCATCCCTTGTGTTTGGATATTCTCAGAAAAACAACCAACCAGCCAAAAAAAACAACCAAACCCAACCTAAATATCACACTTTACAGCTGGAAATAAACCACAATATATGTGTAATTACGTATCTGCCTTCTGTTAAGCTGAAATTGATTTTATAATCTCTTCAGAAAGCCAAATTGCAAGAGAAAGGTGGAGGTGATGAGAGGTCAGCTGACTTAGCAAGTAGAGAAAGCCTCTCATGTGAGCAGCATTAAAACAGCCATTCAGAAAAACACCATGCGTGCCACGATCACTTCTTGTATTACTCTCACTCCACAGCAGGAATAGATAGCATTTTACAAACCTGTGAGTCTCAGCGGATTTGGCTTCCACCAGACATGTAAATCAGAAGTGCTTGCACAAAGGCAGTGTCTTGTACAAATGCCATGCAAACCTGCAGGATTTACAGTATACAGCAACTGAAGTTCACATATGAAAAAATTGCAATTTTATTTCTGGCTATAGTGTAACAAATCAGAATTAATTAACTTATTCTGGATGTACAAATATTTTAGCCCCCCTTGCAATCCCCTCAGGGAAAGTACTGACATCTGCCTTAGGAAACATGTAGCTGTCTAAACACTACTATCTTTCCAGTAACAATACTTTAAAGATATAAACAGTGGAGTGACACATCCCGTTATTTTTTATTTTGAGGAACAGATACTGAAAAATCCAGCCCAGCCATCCAAGGCAGGACAGGGATAGCAGTAAGCGCCTTGTAATTCACATTATTCATATGACATTTGTACTTCCAACAAGTACTTTGGTTGATGACAGCCCAACTCACCCCTTCCAGATGACCCTGCTGAGCCAGTCAGACTGGTATTTCAAAAGAACTTCCCAAGTGGCAACATGAATAGAGACATTGACCAACCCTGTGGACTGACTTATGCAATCACAGAGTGTCCAAATAAGTTTATGAAAAGACAGCACCTAAACAACAGTGTGAACAGGGACACGCTGTGGGATGAGGCACATCCTGGGAAAACACTGGGACATCATCTCAAATCTGTCACAAAACTTCAGGACTCCTGAGGTTGGTGTGCATCTCTGCTCACACAAGAGGTAACAGGACAAATGAACACAAGCCCCTCTAGACCACAAATGCTCAGGATCAGGCAAATCATGAAGAGCCTGCACCAGGAGATGACTTTACCCACCATCCACGGACCACATCACCAATCCACCTGGCACAGTGCTGTGAATTACACCTGTCTGCAATCAAAGCTTTGCTAAGCAGAACTTAAACCACCAACACAATGGATAACATTTCTGTTTCTCTGTTAAATGCTGCTTTGCAAGGGCTACTACCTCTTGAAGGTTAAGAAACTGCCCATCCCATGTATGCAGTACTGAAGTGCAGGGCTCCACAGCATTACCACACCAAGAACAGAAAAGGAAAGCTCTTTTGAACCTTTCCCTTGGGCAGGATGTCACAGAATCACAGAATTTCTGAGGCTGGAATAGACCTGCAAGATCACCAAGTCCAGCCTATGACCCAACACCATGACATCAGCCAGACCATGTCACTAAGCACCACATTCAATCTTTCCTTAAACACCTCCAGGGATGGTGACTCCACCACCTCCCTGGGTAGTCCATTCCAGTGTTCTATCAGCCTTTCCATGAGGACGTGATTGCTAAGATCGAAGCTAAACCTCCCCGGTGCAGCTTCAGGCCATGCCCTCTTGTCCTGTAATAATTGCCTAGGAGAAGAGCCCGACCACCACCTGCCTACAGCTTCCCTTCAGGTAGTTGTAGAGAGTGATGAGGTCCCCCTGAGCCTCCTCTTCTCCAGGCTGAACAACCCCAGCTCCCTCAGCCTTTCCTCATCAGACTTTCCCTCCAGTCCCTTCCCCAGCCTCA
>JANHFX010009037.1:0-27020 GCA_027560015.1 Chloroceryle amazona
AGGCTGCCCAGAGAGGCTGTGGAGTCTCCTGCTCTGGAGACTTTCCAACCCCACCTGGATCTGTTCCTGTGTGGGCTTCCCTGGGTGACCCTGCTCTGGCAGGGGTTTGGACTCGATGATCTCCAGAGGTCCCTTCAAACCCCTGCCATTCTATGATTCTATGAACTGGTTGATACACACTGCTCAGTTTTTTTGGCAATACTCAAGAGAACATAGCAGCTGAACAGGCAGTACCAAGAAGGACAGAAGTCTGGAAAATTAGAGTGTTGTTGTTGCTCTAGTTAGCAAATGTGATTGTTAAGTAAGTCCTCCTGTTTTTGTGGTTTGGTTGGGGTTTTACAAGAAGCAGAACTGTTCTGGGCAAACTGAGTGAACACATGGAGATGGAGAGGATGAGAGAAACTACAAATAACTGAACAGTTTTATTTTTGGGAAACCCAAAATCTAAGAGCTGCTTCTTCTCCCTTCTCTTACAAATGAAATTTAGAAATTTAGCTTTAGCTTTTCTTGAAAATATATCCTGCTGGTTTTGTTTGTTTGTTACATATACCAATTTAAACTGCTGTTTAATTTTTTAAAAGATTGAGCTTTCCTTCCATCTTTTAAAGACAGAAAGAAAAATACCTCTTCCCTGTTCCTCTGTAGTGCATACCTTTCATGCATGATTCTGACTGGTACAAAAATAGTATGAGTAAAAATGTATTATTCCCTCTTTGACTTTCTCTTTGTAAAGCATGTAAGTTGACATTTTTTCCTTTTCTGTTTGTTGGTGTTTTTGCATAACTAGTACACCAAAGGAGTGGGTTTTACACAACTGTTGTGGAAGACCTGAGGTTTGTGTCTGCTTCAGTTAAGTCAGGGTAAGAAGAAAACTGACACCCAGGTAAGTGGTCTATAGATATGCTTCAGGGATTATTGAAGTGTTGTCAGCTGGTTTGGCGAGGCAATATAAGAACATTCACTCTTCCTGAGAAGTGCTATAGGTAAGTAGTTAATGTCTGATGTATGGAGGTGTGACTGGCAGTGTTAATATACTAGCACCCAGTTAGCAGGTATGACAGTATCAAAGAGGGTAGCACACTAGCATGCATGACTGTATTTTAGAACTATTTCCAGTGTTTTCTTAATTCCATCCTATCACATAAGCACAAGTGGAAACTTCAAGAGTTCTAATTTAAAACTGATTTAAAAAAAACCACTGGAAGTGAATGACAATGGATTTTTTGTTCTATCTGAGAGCTGACTAGATTTCCAGAAGGCTTTAGGGATGTGCTGTCTGTGTGCTGAGGAGAACTGCTTGTTCAAATGCTCAGTGTTCACAGGATTGGTTCATGCTCTTAAATGATTTGTATTTTGCTACACTTTAACTAATAATATGCTACAGTTTCCTACCCATGTCCTGTGCCATAGGTTGTGTTATATTGAAAGTTTAAAATAATTCTATAAACTCTGATGAAAAAAAAAAAAAAAAATCTGGAAAATCTGAATAAACTATGCAAACTTTAAGCCATCAAGAAACATTTGCTCATCCTTAGTGAAAATGAACGGCTAAAATATAGAAAATGTCTGGCCCTTGTTGGCTCATTACTCCAAGCAGACGTCAAGACTGTGTCAGAACTGAGCAGAAGAACTAGAATCCTGCTATAGCTTACTCTTCTGAGGCCTCGCTGCACGGAGGAGGCAGTCCCCTCTTTTCAATGCTTGGAGAACAAGGGATGAGTCTCTGAGGCAGTAGGACTGGATAACATGGTGGAGGAAATGGTGGTAACAAATGAAATGGGGCAGAAACTGGGTTTACAAGTCTGTGAGGATGTGGAGAGATAGGCAGGGACTGAGAGCTGTAAGAAAAACATAATCAAGTAAGACAGAGATGGAGTGGGCAAGGGGTGTGGGTCTCAGAAGCGCAGGAGGTCAGTACATCCTCCTCTTTGCTGTTCAGCTGGTTTCTGAAACAATGAAATATGAGGACATGATATTCAGAACAGGGTCTGATTAGCAGTCCAAGTAATAGAAGAGTATATGTCAGGCAGGGATAAAACAGATCCCCAGTGAGCTATCACTGCCTCATTTATGTTATTGAGCAAGGAAGGAAATCATGAAAGAGTATTTTGTAGATAAAAGCCACCATAAACAGACCTAAAAAGCTAGATGGAAGATGTTCGTATAGCATAAATTAATTTACTATTTTTAAGTAATTTTTTAGAGTATATTTTTTAGGAAGTAAGCAATGTATTTGCAAGAAAGAATTTGTAGCATCAAAATGTAAACTAAGCTTTAACAGTAGTTTGGTTTTAATCTGTGAACAAGGTGAAACTCGTTGCATCTCAGCAGCAAAGGGAGAAAAAAGAGAGTGAATATACTTAAGCTGATTTAACAACAACAACGACAGAAATTATAGGAAGTGGACAGGCAAAACAATTTAGATTCTTGTGGCTACTCTCAACCAAAATGGACAGAGCAGAACTGTCAAAGATAGAAATTTCCTATCTCTATAGTGGTTCTCATGGCTTGTGTAGGATTCTCTCTCCCCCTAGGACAGTGCTCCTAGTGATTTGAAGGCAGCAGAACTGAACTCTGAGTCTGATCTGAATGTAGGTGATTCCGCCAGTGTACATGTATTGCTCAGAGCAGCTGCTGCAGCACAGCAGAACAGGCAGAAGGTGTGGTGGGAAGCAGTTACTGCAGGATGTGAGTTGCTCAGTTAGAGGACATAGGATGCAAATCTCTAGGAAATCAGGAAGAATACTCTCCATCTATCCGAAGACAGTAAGGAAACAGATGCACTCTTATTTATCCAAATGTGTGTTCAAAGACTATATAATTAACCTGGCTAAAGCATAGAACTGTTTTGGTCACTGGTAATTTTTTCTTTTCAACCTATAATTAAACCCTTGGAAGATGCAATTTTGTTTTTCACGAGCTAGCAGGTGAAGATAACATCTTCATTTTATGTTTGATGATGACAGGTGGCTGTCTGTTTTGACAGAGACCTTTAGCGGAGATGCACACACCGTTCTATGAAGCACTGCACATGGGTATAGTCAGGCTGCTCTGCTTCCTACTCTCCTTCTGCTGCCCCTCCCATCCTGGCAGGGTTACCAGTGCATTGCTGGAGTATCAACACCTGAGCAGAATGCAGCAATGCAATCTGCACAGGGCTGTGCAGGGGAGTTACAGGGTAGAGCTGGTGTGGATGAATTGGGCTTGGGCAAATGCTAGAGGAACCTATCGAGACAGAGAGGATCAGTGACTTAGAGGCTCCTACTGGCCCACGGTGTGGAATGATCACTCTGGACTTTGAATATGCAACTGAGGAAGGCCTAAGGAACAAAGAAACCCCATGAGCCATGTAGGTAACTGGCAGGATTGTAGCTGTAGCAGTCCCAGGACCTCATGGTCTGTACGTAGCTGTGGTATATTCCTGTAGACATTCTAACTGGTGATACTTAGCAGAGATTCTGGGCACATAAATAACATGCCTATCTTTTTTTCCCTGGAATTCGTAGTTCATTTAATGAGAACCACCTCTAGTCATAAGCCTTGTCTTAATCTGTGAAAATTCTCCTAGTCGTGTTGAACAATCCTTGCTGGTATGTCAGAAGATGGGCAGTCTGTGGAGAGGAGGGAGGGAAGGGGTTTCTTTTTTGTTCTGAGTATTTTTTTCTAAAGCATTATTAGGTGTGTTTGTGTGCTGAACAACTCTTCCTAAAATAACAACAATGGAAACAAAGTCAGACTTACAAATCATGAATCATGTTGTTGCTCAAATCTTATTTTGCCCACATCTGATTTTTAAGATGTACCACTAAATGTATTTTAAATTTTGGAAGAAGTGTCCTTAAAGATCTGTTATCTCCATTCTGCTTCCTTGTCCCTGAGGTCAGTTTCCCAGGAGGTCCTGTTGACTAACCCCTTTAACAGCTGGAATTTTGATTTCCTAAAATTAAGGGTCCTGACTTTACTTTTTGCCTGACCCTTATCCCTCAGGACTGTGATCATCACCAGTGCAGAATCACTGCATCCCAGGCTGCCTCCAGTGCTGATGTCTCTGATTAATTCACATGCACTGGTGACCATCTCATCCAGTATCGCATACCCCGTGGTAGGGCTCTCTAGTACCTGGCTTAAGAAGTTAGCATCTATGCATTGTAGGAGTCTCCTGGACTGCCTGCAGCTCACTGTGTCACTTTTGCAGTGGGTTGGTTGGAGTCCCACAGCCTGCGAGTGTGATGCCTCATGTAGCTGGAGTAAGAAGGCTTTGTCATTGGGCTCCCCTTGATCAGGTGGCCTGGAGTAGACACCAAGAACAAGGTTCCCTTTGTTGCATCAGTCTCTACTTCCTATGCATAAGCTTTTGATCTGCTTATGGCTATTCTTCAGGGACAGCTCTTCACACTCCACCCAGCTCAATGTAGAGGGCAATGCATCCATCTCTCATTCCTTGCCTTTTCCTTTCTGAACAGCCTGTAGCCATCAATAGTTGCACTTTATGCTGACAGCTTGCTGCAAGACCTCATCCCCATGGCCAACACCAGCATTAGGACCCAGAGGAGCAGTGGAAGGGTGAACATAACATTAGAAAAGGGGTAGAAGCTGAGAAATGCGCGTGCTAACTTTGTAATTGTATTATTGCTGTTACTGCATCTTTTTCTATATATAAATACCCTAGCTACTTTATTATTCTGCAATAATTAGATGAAGACTAACAGTGACCCTTGAATTAGACTGTTAAAAATTCCATTGTCCTAACAACCTCAGAGTCACAAATTATTGAGGTGGAAAGGGACCTCAAGAGGTCATCTGGTCCAACTCTCTTGATCAGGCAGGAGTGGGCTGGAGTAGGCTGCCCAGGATTATGTATGTCTCAGTGGCTTTTGAATATCTCCAAGGATGGAGACTCAACAACCTTCCTGACCTGACAGTGCTCAGACACCTCACAAATGTTTCCTGATGTTCAGAGGAAACCTTCTGTGTTTCAGCTTGTGCCCATTGCCTCTGGTCCTGTCACTGGGCAGCACTGAAAAAAGCCTCTCTCTGTCCTCTTTGCACCCTCCTTTCAGATATTTACATTGATAACATCCACCCCCAAGCCTTCTCTTTTCCAGGCTGAACAGTCTTAGCTCTTTCAGCCCTCCTCACAGTCCCTTAGTCATCTTTGTGGCTTTTCATTGGACTGTCTCCAGTATGCCTATGTGTCTCTTGTACCACCAAGACCAGAACTGGACATGGTACTCCAGGTGTCACCTCAACAGCGGTGAACAGAGGGGAACAATCACCTCCCTCAACCAGCTGGCAACAGGACTGACCTCTAAGCTATCCCACCATGTCTCCATCATTCCAACAAGACTGCAGCCCTGCAGCTCACACAGATGTCTAACTCATCATTTTTATTCCCCGTGCTATGTACACTAGTGTACATGACTTCTTGTTTTGCAGATTTTGTGCTTCCTTTCTGACACATCCCTCCATGCCTTTTGCTCGTCAAACCTATCAGTCCCTTCCTCACAGGGCTGCTGATAACTGTCCCTCCAATGTCATTCCTAGTGTAAATTCCTTCTTCCCAGGTCAGCAATCCTGGTGACAAAGGTTCCTTTGCCCTGATTGTTGAGGTGGATCCCATCTCTCCAAAAACTCCTGGGTTTATTTCTTACAAGCTGTGCTGCCTCTTTGCCCATAAACAAGATTTTGAGTGAAACAGCTAGATCTGGGAAAAAAAATGTTTCTGTGTTCTTTGCTGGCATGCATATGCCATAAACACCAGGTTTCATCCTGAGCATTATGCTGATCCAACTGTATATTTAGAGCAAGTATGTTGGGTAAAATCCTTACACTGCAGGCATCTGAAATCATTTTTCATTAAGGCCGGATTTTAACCTTTATCTAAGCAAAGTACTTGTACTCCTTTTACCTGTGAAGGTTGGATTATCAGTCCTGTCCATGTTGTCATGATGAAAGTAGGAATTTGAGACAATAATCTAATGGTGATTAAGATTTGGCATTTGCATCACCTTGTGGTTCATTTACAAAGTAGGCTTTTATTTTTCTGAAAACCCCTACTTCATATAAACCAAGGTGAGAAGAGGTTTGTCCCAATGTAGGAGAGAATGCTATTCACAAGTTTATCTCAAGGCAGTGTAAAAAGTAGTCAGTGAGGCTACTCCTGGGTGAAGATCTATAAATATATTCTAAAGGAAAATATTCCAGTCAAGTTAGCTTGAAGAGAATGGGGAGAGGGCTTCTGATGAAACTTTTTACTTGTTGCTGGCAACATTACTTTGCTGTGGTAGGCTCTGTGTGTGTGTGTAGGCGAAAATGCTTCTTCAGCTCAGCTGAACATGGAGACAGACAGTAGAAGTGCTGCATAAAAATCTTCCTGGGTTTATTCATATAAAAGGAATGCATGACATTTAGTCTGAATGGACCCTTTCAGTGCAATGCATGCACTTAATATAGTTAGGACTTATTCTTTAAATATGCTTTAAAACCATGTACCCCTCTGCTAATGATAAATTAATTTAATATAGCAACAGGATCAGCGCTGACATGAAAGTGAGTTTAAATTACAAGCAGAACATCTACTTATGCTCAGTTTTACAGTTGTCCCACATGGTGTACTGAATAATTTCAATTGCTTGTTCTTTTTCTGAACACTGACCACTTTGAATTCTGACTTTGTGTGGCATGCCAATACCATAAACTTAATTAGAAAAAGTTCAGCCATTTATGGAAATAACAATTTTTGGGACCCTGTTAAATAATTGTTTAATAGCTCTTATGTTTTTGTGGTTTAGAACACAAGCCTAAAGTTTGATAGGGGTAACTGACACTTGCATGTGCTATCAGAAGTACTAAAATATCCCAATTTGCAGCATATAACACTTGAACTCTTAAGAGTATTGCACAAGACATGCTTTGCTACTAGGTTTCCTGGATTCTTGCTTATGGCAAAAGTATCACAATGGTTTTCCCTCTTTTAGCCATGCTGCATAGTGAAAGACTAAATCAGAGTTTGTAGAGAGGAAATACTTATGTCTAAACACTTACTCTCAGTTTCTTTGCCATCTACTGTGTGAGGTAACGTACCCAGACTTCCCTCTCATTCTGATTCCTAACTGTCTTTCAGTGCTCTTAGCGTTGTCCTCACCTCTTCCCAACTTCCCATCCTAGGAAATCCATCAGTCTGAATCCCCTTTCTGCACTTTTCTCTGCAGTGTGGATCCTCGCACCAGTCTGCTTCCCCCTAGAGCCATTGTGTACCCAACAGACCTGCTCTCTTCCTCTAAAAATCATAGAATCATAGAATTGTCAGGGTCAGAAGGGACCTTAAAGATCATCCAGTTCCAACTCTCCTGCCATGGGCAGGGATGCCTCCAGTATTGATGGGAGATTCCTTTCTCCATAGGTTTTCCACTGCAAGCTTTGGGACCTGGATTCTTCTGTCTTCTTTGCCATCCAGACCCAGCTGTGTGAAAAATTTAACATTTTTTTTTCAGTACATTTTATAATACTGTGATGGGAGGGTAGAGGAGGCAGAAACATTCAAATTAAGCGAAACGAAGCAGTAAAGCATTAGAAAAAAACCTTCTGCAGGGTGTTGTTCAGGTACATAAATGTACACCTTTATTCTTTCATAAGTATATAATAAAGATAGCATTTATAGGCTTTTAAAATTTCTTTGAAGGTGCTTTGTCTAAAAGAGGAAAAAGCAGAAAACCAGAATAGTGAATCATTTGTTATGCTTGTGAAAGTGTATTATCAAACTACTCTGAAAGCAGCTGTTTAGCAGCAGTTAGCTAGTGATATTCCAAGTCAAAATGTCACTCAAAGTTTCTGGATTAATGGATACATCCTGCAGCAATCCATCACTTAAATGATATACTAAGAATAATTGACAGTAGTTTTTCTGGAAGCCAAGGGACAAGAAGCGAGGTCTGTGCATGAACAATTGGTGAAAAGAGAGGCAAAAATGTGAAGAATATGCAGTCAGCCCTTGTAGTAGAGAAAGGTGATTTCTGTACTTCTACGGATATTTCATTACCCACTTCATCCAGCGACATGGCTACTCTGCAGTTGGCTGTTGATGTAAGGGGGGTGTGTGTGTGTGTTTGGTTGTGTAATAAGGACAGGGGCAGGTTGGAAAGAATTACGAATAGGTCTTCTGAGAGTGAATGACTGCTAAATAAATGACTGGAGAATAAAGCAATAGATTAAATAGTTTTCTACCATTTGTTGCAAATTTATTGAGAGACAGAAGAGAAATCTTCATGACAGATAAAATTACCCCTTGTTGAGCTTAAGAGCACTCCATGAAAACCTCATTTCAGCCATAGTCAAGAAAGTGCACTAGTCATGTTCCCCATCACGAAAAATAAAAACATTGCTGTCACTAAAGAAATTTGGGGATTATCTGCATCATTTGCAGTTATGATTCCCCTGACCCCAGCAAAGACCAAAAGTGACATATTAGAACACAGAAACTCTGAGAAAAGCTAAAAAGATAATTGGAGGTGTGGAGTGGTTTCAGTACCAAATTCACAGTACAGAAAGCAGACAAGCAGAAGACGTACACAAAAGAAGCCTCTGAAATTACAGAAAGCATGGAAAAAGCTCATGTAATCCCTAATCAATACAAGGACTTTGAGGCATCGAAGAACATCAGCAGGACCCAAGTCAAAAACAAAGAAGCAGAGACTTCTCTATGAAAGGCATAACTGAGCAGAGGAGCTCCTTGCCAGAAGATATTGTGAGTGCTGTTTATACATGCTCAGGAGAAGATTAAGCAAAAAATAGATATCTTTTAGTCTTTTTCTATCATGGTTCTTAACTCACTTAGGCCTTGGTGCATACTGCTTTTCTAACACTAATCCTGCACAAGAATAGTCTTAAAATCCTTAAATCCTGTGATTTCTAGCCTAGAGGCTAAAAATGTACATCTAAGAAATCTGTGTTGCAGTCTTAATGCAGAGATGGTCAGAAATGTCAGAACACCCAGCCAGACGAACGCAGTAAATGAGGAAGAACTCCAAGGGCAGAACTGTATTCTGCCATTTCAAATCTGGAGGAATGTAATCAGTTGACAGAGCTGAGGAAAGTCAACAAAACTGCTGCCTGGAAAATGAAGATTTTTAACCAGCAGGAAAACTCCAGCTCCGTTGAAGCCAGATGGAGACAGTACTGAAGGAAAGCGCTTAAATCCCAATTCAAAGGAGTCCTGCTGTGTTTGAAATGGAAGAGGCAAACAGCAATGTTAAAACAGAGTGGGTGTGTATAAATGTCACCACTATTGTCGGGAGCAAGATAGACACAGATGGACATAGAAGATATAGAGAAGCTATTAATATTCTGTTGTTCTTAGAGTACAAATGAACACTAGAAACTGAAACTCAAGCACTTTATTCATGGTGTAATCAAATTCTTATTTTCATTTATTGCTTGGGTTGTCCTTTCCTTAATGCAAAAAAACTTTATTCCCTGCTGTCCCCTGCACCCCATCCTAGGTAAATCTGGTTTTACTTTTTAATCTCCCAAAGCAATCTTCAGCACCTTCCAGCCTAGATCTACCCAAAGCCCACTGATCCTCCTCCACATTCAATGCTTTCCAGGCTCCCTCCTGTCCCAGGCAAAAAGTGATAATTGCTGTTTTTGTTAAAAATCTCATGACTTAAAAGTTGTCTGATTTTCTTAAGCTTATTCTTCCAAAAATGTTCTTGAGCAAGAATTCACTTCAGTGATCTACATGTGGAAAAAAAGACTTTTCATTAGTTTAGGAGGGAGGGTTGAATGAACACTTGTAAATGGAAACTATTAGAAATGCTTAGCTGCAGACACGTGTGTACAGCTGCTGAGGTAGATACGCACTGTTAAGCTACATGCGGGGTATAAATCTTTGGAAGAGTATCGGATAATTTGTCAGAGCAAAGGGTGTGGTTAAAAATGTCTCTGTAGGTGTCAGAAAATCTATAAGACAACACAGCTCCCAGGTATATGTTGCAATTTGACTGTGACTGACTCTGTCCTGCTGGAATCTTAAATCTTTCTTCTGTTGATGTTTGGTTAAAATGGCCAGAGGAATGCCCTATTCCGTATAAGAATGCATATCATTGGCTGTATAATGCTGGATAGAAGGATTGCTGGAGGTCATGTGTTATTGGATAAGTAAGTGGAGGGTGGGGAAGGAGGGGAAGCTGGAGAAGCTGTGCTACTGTCTGTGAGGGTACACAGTAGTTAAGACAAGACTGGATAATGACAATGTTGAGATGATGTACTGCAGTAGAGGGTGTCTATCAAAAAATTAAGTAGGAAGTTTTTGGCAGTGGTCTGACAGGAAAGTCTACACGGAGTCAGATTTCAGAGCTGGAGCACTGAATTGCAGTGAGTCACACAGAGCCTGAGAGCTGCCTTTGTTCCACTTGTGCCTGAATGTTGGAAATAGCAAGCTGCAGTTTTTATTAACTTGTATTTTCATAAGCATAAAACTTATGCGCACTGAAGTTTTTCCTCACTTAAGGTCTTTCAACTGACTTTCAAGAAATGCTCTCATGGTAAGAACTCCCACTTTTTTTATTTTAAATTTTACTTTTTCTTTTTTCCCCTTGTGGTTCTGTATTAGTGCTTTTGGTTTCACTGTTTCCCACCCCTCATACCCCCTCTTTTTTTTTTTTTTTTTGGCACACCTGCTCCAGGCATACCTGGTGGACCTGGGACTTGCTGTTACTGCTCTTTGGCTTGTCAATCCATGCTGGTTCAGCAGCTCAGATCATAGAAGGTAAGACTTCTCCAAATCATGCCTATAAATTGAGAGTAAGGGTTACTTTTAAGACAAGATTTCCTAATATGTAAAGTGACTCTACATTTCAGATCTTAATTTTCTTTGCTGCATACTGTTCTTTATTTCATATAGGGAAGCTTCAGCAAGTTAAGAGCTTCAAGTGCCATTCATTCTGGAAAAGGGAAAATATGTAGCTGTAAGGCAGCCTATCATTCCTGTTTTCTCAGTGTTTCTTCAGAGTGTAATAATCAACAGAAAGTACTTCAAAGAAGTGGAGAATACTGAATGGTTTGTGTGTATCGAGTCAGAAAAAGGTGGCAGAAAGCAATTAGGATAGATATATGTGTCACTGGAGATATCAGGAATGTGCCAGTCATGGTGTGAGTGCAAAGACAGATGTGATGCCTGTTCCAGTGTACTGAGATTTCTCCTGGTAAGTGTCTGAGCAAACTGATTTTTCAGATCACTTGAGTTAAATGTTTAGTTTTACCAGCCTAACCTTTATGGATTTGCAGTAAAAAGTCTTTCTGTAATTTCAGATCATATCTTCTTTTAAGAGAGCCAAATCCCTCAGCATCTCTGGAAGACATAGCCTCAGACAATTTAACTTGAGACAGAACATTGCTTTTAAAGTTTATATGCAAATTTCAGAAAAGTGGAACAGCTTGTCCATTATAAGCAGTGATATTTATTTAATATAGATAATTTTTTTAATTACCTTATAAAAAATAGTATGAATTCCTTATGGACGTGACCCCCAGATAGCTATGTGACAGGAGCATTAGAAATTATTGGAGGGAAGCAGACATTGCACACGAAGACATTGTCACTCAGACTGCTTTTTTTCCCTTCTAATTGACTCTACCATAACGTAGATGGTACATTTAAAAGCCAAAACTCTACACAGCTATTTCAGCAGAAGAAACGAAGAAGAACTGATCCGAAGCCACGGATCAGTTATCATTAACTAATGCTGTAAGTGAAGATGAGAAATACATGATTACAGATAATTAAGGAAACAAACTGGAACCAGCTATGAGAATGAGGAGAACGTTAATGTATGTCTGAATAGTGACAGAAATACAATATATTGCCTATACATTGGAGATAGTTTTGTTGAATCAGATAAAAATGATTTTATGGAACTAATGAATGAATTAAGGAAACTTTTTATGGATTTTATGGAACTAATGAATGACAGTGCATGTTGTGGTTCAACACAGCAGGCAGCTAAACATGACAAAGCTGTTCGCTCACTCCACCCTTCCCTAATGGGATGGGGAGAGAACTGGGCGGGGTGGGAAGGCAAAATTCAAGAATCAAGAGAAAGACAGTTTAATAGGACAGAAAAGGAAGGGAAGATAATAACAATTATAAAAGAATAAACAAAACAAGCAATACACAATGTGATTGCTAACCATCTGCTGACTGATGCCCAGCCAGTCCCATAGCAGCAGTCGCCGCCCCCTGGCCAACGGCCCCCAGTCCTTTTTTTCTGGCATGATGTCATATTGTACAGCCAGATTGGCTCAGCTGTCCTGGCTGTGTCCCCTCCCAACTTCTTCTGCACCCCCAGCCACCCCGCTGTTGGGGCAGTATGAGAAACAGAAAAGTCCTTAACTTAGTGTAAGCACAGTTCAGCAACAACTAAAACATCAGTGTGCTACCAGCATTGTTGTCATCCTAAATCCAAAACAGCACTATGCCAGCTGCTAGGGACAAAATCAGCTCTAACCCAGACAAAACTGGGACAGCACAGTGAGTGCGAGCTGTTCAGGACAGAAACAAATTTTGGCACATAAACGTTAGAAGCAGAAGCTCATTAAAATTACAAGCATGGTGATAAAAAGAACAAATATTTATTTGACACACAATTACTTTTTTTGGTGGATGTGTCCAGTTCTTATGACCTGAAGTTTTGCTTCTTTAGATATCCTACCCTGTGAAAGTCAGATTAGAAGTCAGAGGTAGGAAAGGTAACTCCTACTGATAGAAGACAGTTTTTTGAGTGGCAGAATCTGTAAAGACTTCTAGAAAGATTCCTAAACTTTCCATGAATGAAGATCAAACGGTGTTATACAAATCTCCTTAGATCTATGGAGTCTTGGAGACTTTTCTGGGAATGTGTACCTGCATGGTTGCTCTAGCTTAAAATTCTTCCCTACTCTTTTACCTGTTAATACAAAAGTTCCTATTTTCAAATTTATTTATTTTTTTACACCTGATTTTTAAGTGCCTGACACAATAGGGATCTTACGCTTTCTATTCCACAACTTCATGTTGTGGAATGTTATAACCAGTATTTTCCTGGTGCTTATTTTAAATATTTTAATCTTCTGAAATCAGGTCTTGAGTGATAGAAATAGGAATAATCTTCCTTTCTTTCCAGTGCTTCAAATACACAAACAATATAAATTCTCCCTGTAGCTACCAAAGACGTGTAGACTTCAAATCTTTTAGTCTATCCATTGCAGAAATAACCTCCTTTCCCTTTGCCACAGTTCCTTTTAGTAATAGAATGTGCAGAAATAAATTGTTTATTTAAGATGAAAATATTTGGAGACACAGTGAGATTAATTGACCCTCTGGTATTCAGGCCTTTTGCTGCTAAACTTGTACTTTATTCAGTGTCACTATCTCCTTTAAGATTACTGCTTTGTGGGATTCTCCAGCCCCTTGAATATTGCTGTGCTGCTTTTCTGCTGGCTGACATCTCCTCTGTCTCCCCATAGCACATATTTATACCTTTAAATTCCTCTTACACAAAAGAGGAGGAGGAATGAGTAAGCATGTGTTTAGAGGCACAGTGCAGATGACTTCACTGTACCACTGTACAGACAAGATGCAAAAGGGATGTTCTTGAGTTGGTTAAATAATATCAAGAAAATTGCTCATGGATCAAATTATTCACTGAGGGATGGGGACAAAGCAGATAAAGCAGTGGCCCTCAAGAAGTTTAGAGAAGAAAAATTTGTCATGTGTGCCTTCACCAATCAGACAACCTCTTCAATGAATTCCAGTGAATTTGCTTACTAGTATGGGATTAGGCAGCTACAGCCTTGTCTTCTTCATTTCCCCAGTGGAGCACCAAATTGCTGAGGCAACTGGAGGGTGCAGATAAAACCCCAAAGCCTCAGCTGCCTTCCAGCAGTGGGCTTGAGCTCTGCCATGGTTTTGTGAGAGATATTAGAAAGATTAGCTTGAAAATTTTTATCAGTTTCCTACCAGGAGAAGTTTTTTGACCTAGTCTTGTTCTTCTTGAGGAAATGGTTCCTACAAAGGAGGAAGCAAACTGAAAGGATGGTGGGAAAGTGTAGGGGGAAAATTCGGATGACAGTCTCCAAAATTCTTTGAGAACTTCTGTATTTTAGGTTAACTTCTTAGTGAACTTGTGTGATGTTAAGAACTTTGTTTCAGTAGAAGTGTTGCTTTCATTTCCAAGTCCTGGTGTGCCTGGTTACTGCTTCCATTGTTAGATGGGACAGACAATAAAGCAGACTATTTTAAACCATCTATTTTAAATCATGAGTTATTAATTCACAGTGCCATCTGAAACCCATTCTTGATGAAAATTACATCTGTTTAGCTTGTTAAAATGAAGTTTTATCTGTTATGTAATTTGTAGATCAAGCTATGTGTGGTGAAATAATGAAACAAAAAAGATACGTATTTCATTCAAAATCTGAAAATTCTGTTGCGTATTTTGCAAATTAATGACATTTGGTTATTGTTTCACCAAAATTCTTAAAATGTAGTTTGTTCTTGGTTTAGAATGAAACTAAACAGGTGTTCTGAAATCTCAACAGTTTCTGTCAGTTAGAATTCTGAATTTTTACTAAGTCTGTTGGAAGATTTTAGTCCCTTTCGTTGCAGCTAGCATTGCACATGTACAAAAAGGTAAGGAATAATACGTCTTCTTTCTCTTCAGCCAAATACATTGTCATTTGAACAAAGGTGTGCTTTTGCATTTTTCCTCTTTGTGTGCAAATATAGTACCCTATTCTACTTAGGTTTGTATGGGACAGTTAAAGATATCTTGGTGTCTTAATAGATTATTTCATCACTTCTCTGTTCAAATGACAGCTGAGCAGGTTTCTATCTGTACATAAAAGTGTAGTCTGTCTTACTCTATCACAGAATCAGAGAATATCTGGTATTGGTTGTGGTACACATACCTGACTTGCAGCTACACCCGATAATGTATCTATTTACATTGATGCTTTTTCCGTGTTACTTTACATCTTCAACAACAAATTAAGTTAGTGAATAGAAAGCACTCAGTACACAGTCCTGAACATGCTGGTATCTAGACTGTGTACAGAATTAAAGTCATAAAATCTAAATGCTAACCCTGCTGAAGTTGAATGATAGAGTCCTCCCTATGACTTGCTCTAGACTCTTGCAGAAGTCATATTTATTCTTCCAGGATACTTAGGAAGTTATCAGTGTTTTTTCAGATCTTGACATTCAAATCAGTTCATGCTTTAACAGAGAAATAAATAAATAAGCCTGTTGCTCTGCATCTTTCATTATGTTTATATGCTCTAAAAGAAGCTTTACAAATTTCTCTTTGGCATCTGGGTTTTATTATTAGACAAGCTGAACAGCGCTTTCTTGCCTGAAGTAACATACTCAGCAATAGTTTACATAATGTAAATATTTGTCTCTTTCCTTGGCTCTCTGTACACAGAATGGCTGTCATTAGACTGTTGACATAAACTTTGTACTCATGACCTGCTGAGTTTGATGGAGGAATCATGAATTATTGACGTTCATTGGCTGTTCATGAACTGGTGTTATTCATACAAGCATCTAGACTGAAATTCACCATGAACCAACATAATGAATGCAAACAGATATGTATATAGGTTTAAGGACTAGTTTCTATCAAGTGATTGCTCTATGTGCTTTGAGTAATAAATGAGTCCAATTACACTGACTTATGTGGTGATAGAGATGGCTCAGGTTTTTTTTCCTAAGACAGAACACAATTACAATAATGCTGGTCTGTTTGAAGGGCAGTATTTTGTACCAGACTGAGCATTTGGACATCATCAAACTGCACTTGAGGCTAAACTGAACAAGCCACTGTGTATCTTTCAGGGGCATCTTCAGGGTGTTACCAGCTGTTGAACATATTTAATGTGGAGCTGAGCCTAATTTCATAGTTGATAAAATGCCTTTCCATGCAAAACATAGCCAATTTACTATAGAAAATCAGTTGGGTTCAGCTGATGTCATTTGTATGAGTAGCTGAAGAGATTGATAACACCAGTAGAACAAAACTGATTTAGTAAATTTGTTCCATTTTATCACTTTTCTAATTGGATTAGTTTTCTGTGTAATGCCCTCAACATGATAATTCTCTTAGACAATAAACTACATTTTTGCTAAGCTGATCTACCAGGCAATAGGAGATTTTTTTAGGGCATTTTTTGAGGTGTTTGAAGGGGGAACCAGCTGTGGTGGATGTAGCATTATAATGGCTGTTTTCATTTCCTCACTGAAGTCATCCTGGTCACACTGGAAGCCTGCAGTAAGCAGTTGTTTCCATGATCTGGACAGAACTTAAAATCTCAGTTGTGTTTGCATTTGTCACTAAATGATGTTTAAAGGGCCTGCTCTACTGAGAAGGCCACACTGAAATACTTCTGTTCCATGTGTTCTTGTTCATCTGTAGACAACGCAACACAAGGGATTTCTTGAAAGAAGTCCTGGTGGTCTCCCAGGTCTTTAAACGCATATACCTCTGTCTGGGCACTGCCATGCCCACTCACTGCCTTGTACTCCATTGCTGTGTAAGAACTGCTAGTTCTAGGTACTTCAGGTACTCTGGTGGTACCTGCTAACAAGCACCAATTTAATTAAAATGTTTCAAGTGGAATTTATTTCTGCAACGACTGGGAGGCTGCTATAAGACTCTCCAGTGAATGGATGACTGGAGAGAATGGGAAATCCTGTTTTTAGTGGCTAGGGGTGGTTAGCAGAACACAGTGATTTACACTGTTGAAAAGAACAGTCTTGACTTGCTTGGTTCAAGCAGGTGGACACAGACACAAATACAGACTTCAGCTGTAAGCAGCCATTTCAGTTAATGAGCAGCAGAAGATCTGATTGCACAATTTACATTTAGGATATTCAAAGGATTGCAAAGAACTTAATTCTTATTCTAACATTAATTTCCAAATCAAACATAAGTTTTGGAGGCTGCTTATCCCTTTGCCTGTGTTTTCTTCACCTTTCCTTTGGTATGTGAGCTGTGGATCTTTCTCTGTCTTTCACCAAAGGGTCAAATTTCTGAAATAACAGAAAAATGATTTTTCTATTAGAGCCAAAATTATGACTGGTATCTAAGAGAAAATAGTCTGACAGCTAAGGCACACAGATTTAAATCTCAACAAATGCAATCAAAATTTACAGACCACAGATGTTTCTGTATCCAGAATGAAGTGTACATGTGGACAGCGCTCCCAGTGCCTAATGTAGATCTTCCAATAACTTTATGCGTAAATCTCAGAATGAAAGTTCCTAGAAGTGCTTTGTTTGACTGAGAAAGACAAATCTCAGAGTAAGCCATTTGGATTATGTTACTTCACAAGTGACAGTGGATAATGGGCAATATAGGCAGACAGAATGCAAATAGCACTGTTTGCTCAGAGAAATCCTTAACTGGTTTTGTGGCAAGAGCACTGCAGAAGACCAAAAGACTCTCATGATGTCAATAGGATCTTTATGTATCCAAATGTGTATGTATACAAGAAATAAACACATGAAAAAGAAGCACTTACCATTTCCCCCAAGGAAAGATGGTGGACGTCAATTTGCTCCACTTGTTTTTTCAACAAAGTGTCACTGAACCTTCAGAGCATATTTGTTATGTGCATTCAGTTGCTGTTTAGGAAGTACTATTTTCTCAGACTGTCATTATATAGTGCTCTACTTAGGTAAGCTATTTAACACTGCATGATTTTTACAGGATAGAAAATAAGAGATGTCAGGTTTGTCCTGGGAAACAACAGTGGAAGAAGACCAACAGAGGCTCAAAAATTCCTTGGAAGAAGCCAGAACTACCTCAGTAAAGATAAATAAACCAAACTGAAAATGTCTTTTAATGGAAACAACTACTTGACAGCAAACTTACTGAACATCTCAGGTAGAATGTGAGCCCATAATTAAAAGTGATCCCTGCAAAAATTTTAAGACTTCCTGAGTCATGATCCAGGCTCATGGGAAAACAGGCATCTAGGAAGAGCAAATCTGTTTGGGGTGGGTGAGGAACTATGTACCTTTTCTAGATGCATTATTCTCTTTTCCTTGATGATACCAATGAAGCTGAACAGGTGACAGTACGTATCAAGTACACTTTTCCCTACCATTATATCTATATACTGCATCAGAACAGGTTTGATGTCTTAATTTGATAACTAGCAGCTATCATAGTTAAGCATACATTGCAGTGCACTCTATTTCTTGAAATACATTAATTTAGAGTTGCTACTGTTTGTCCCTGTGGTATTTTTTTCTGTCCCACAGAAAACTTCTGGCTTAGTACCATTATGTTTCAGGAGAAGGTATGTTATCAAGAGGCAAAGGACTGTTAGGGATAACTAAAACAAACACACCAGTAGCTTGTTTACTTACTAGGCAGCAAAGCGCACCAGGTGGTCTACAAAGCAAAGTATGTAGTGGTCAAGGAGATGAGGGGAAAATTATGTAAAATATAAGGCTTTTCTATGAATTCTCTCATATTTGGAATTCCTAACATCAAAGTATCCATTGATCAGGCTCAATAATCCTACTTACCAGTCCATTGGCTGCATCACAGAGTGAGGTGTGATGAAACAGTGTCTCTCTCTCATCTTTATTTCTGCCATCGCACTTTGGTTAACTACATACTAACTTAATACACTGCATCACTTCTGTGAATATGATGCCTTCTGATTCTCAGAGGGCCCAAGTGTTAGCTTTTCTTAGTCTTTAGCTTTTCACAAGCTGTTCCATCTGTTTCAACACTTTGCCAAACCAACATAGCTGTTGACTTGGTAGGAGGAACCACTCATCTGCAATGAATGCTCCACAGTAGTACTGACATTTTGTGTGTATATATGTATGAATATAACCCTTTTCCTGCTATTCACTCTAAAAACCAAGCAAACATTTAGTCCTTCTCAGAGTAACTGTGAATGTAGTTTAACATACATGGGTTGATTTTGTTTCCCCTGTCTAATTTTCTTTCAGATGCAATTACAGGAAAGGTATATGACACAGGCAAGCTTTCTCAGCTGAAAACACCTGGCTCTTGATCAAAAAGATCTATCAGTTATTGTAGTGAAATTGTATGAATGTAAAAACATTTATCTGAAACAACTTTGCATTTTTAATTAGAGTTCTGCAATATCAGTATATATCACATTTTATTTTAACAAACAATACTTAACTCAAAATACTGCTCAGGTGTCCCTATATCCTAATGGAAGCTTTGATTCTATCTGCATCTTTCTTGCTGTGTTGGTTTGGTTTGGTTTGGTTTTCTGATGCATTTATCGTGAAACATACATCTATCATGAGATACAACTCTGACAAAAAGTGTCGCATGGCAATTTCCTGCCCCGGAGATATGCCGCATGGTGGAGGTGTTGTTCAGTATAAATCTGAACATGCTTAAAACTTACAGTATGCATTTTTGGTGAATAATAAATAAACCACTGGTGACCTGAAGTGTTGTAGCTCCTTTTTACAATTATCTCACAGAATTTCAAAAGATATAACAGAATTGTGGCAATCTTGTAACTTTTTTGCCCAAATCAACTTTGAATTGTCTAATGCAGGGGGGGGTTAAATATTGTCCTTCAGAAAAGTAATTTTTTCGATGTTGATCAAAGTTTCTATTCTGAAAAGTGCATAACCAGTGCAAAAAGACTGCTGCTCCAACGGAGTTAATGCAGACACCCCCGTGCATTTGCAGTATGAATGTTAAATGAATACTTAGTTAGCAACTCTATGGGATACTGAGCTTACTTGCATCCTAAGTATCTTATTTCAAGACATATTGTTACTATACACATTGCAGAATTTCTACAATGTTCAGAAGAAGTTAGTGTCTCTAAATCCTTCTATACAGTCAGCAGAACAAAACTGAACTGGTAAATGCATGATTAGGTACAGATCCATGAGGCAGATGTTGGGACAGCTATATTATCTGCATGAATATCTTGTCTTGCCATCTGTTCTGTGTATAATTACAATATTTTAGCCATACATTGATGTATTTTGGAAATACTAAGAAGTCCTTACACTATCCCTGTGTCATATGTTTATTAGATATGAACAAAACCTCTTTTTCTCCTGTCTGAATACCTGGCTTTGCAGTGTTTTGCTTGTGGATAAATCTTTACATGCAGATCAGTGCAACACAAACAATACAGACTGAAATCCATGATGGAAAAGTCACCTAGAACAGTCTATTAGAGTGACACTATCATCTAAGTGGTTGGTAGGTCGTGTTTATTCCCTCACTGAGGAAGCCTGGACAACTGTGTGCCTCCAACTCCTTTTGGCCTTTCCATTTTTGATTCAAACTATGTAGAAAGAGTGGACTTTGCATTCAGAAACCAGAAGAGGTGGGGAAACACTCAGCAATTTTCTCTATGTCCTCATGCATCTGCACAAACATCTGGGAGGATCTTGATCCTAATGCCTGTATTTTTCCTGAAGTGCAAGTGTGTCGGTTTGAAAGGCCCAGGATGTTTCTCTACATATTCTTTAGTGACCGTGACACAAACAGGTCTCAAAAGCCAGATTGCTTAAAATATATCTTGTAAATTGTATGGAAAGACTAAAGATTGAGGGTCACCTTTATGTTCTGTTGGACAAATGAACATCTCTTAGCTCCATTTAGAAATTTGAAGGAAGGTAGTTATAAAGATGACAGAGTTAGACTCTTCTCAGAGGAAAACAGAGAAAAAGGAAAAATAACAGTCAAAAATTGCAACGAAATAAATTTTTGATTGAACAAGCAGAATACAACTCTTTAACATGACAGTGGGTAAGTTTTGGAAGAAGATGCTGAGACATATTGTGGGATTTCCATTCCTTGCAAGTATCTTGAACTTGACAAGACAGAGCTCTAAGAAAACTGATTCTTCAGGTTAGCCCTGCATTGAGCAGCAGAGTGGACTAGATGAGCTTTAGAGGGACATTCTAATTTATTTTTTTTTATGTGATTTTAAATAGATGTATTGGGTTTGTGTCTGGCAGGGTTACTGGTGTGGTTACATAAGAAGCTTTGAGAAGTTCCCCAGGTCCAGATAGGACCCACCTCTGGCCAAGGCAAATCCAATCTGCACCTCTTTGATAACATAATAACTGATAAGTTAAGAGAGGAAAAACATGTTGGGTGAGTTCTTTTGTATCGGAGAGGAGTGGGATGTGAAAGAGATAACCGTGCAGACACTGAGGTCAGTGAGGAAGGAGAGGGGGAAGGGCACCAAAGCAGATTCCCTTAGGCTGGTGCAGATACTGAAGGCTGAGCCCTTGCAGCTCTTAGAGAGCAATGGTAGGGCAGAATCCTGCTTGCAGCCTGTGGAGGACCACACTGTGTGGAGGACCACATGCTGTGGAGGAACCCTGCTCCTGCAGAAGGCCATGACCCTGAGGGAAGTCTCTGCTGGAGCATTCTGTTTCTGGGAAGACCTCAGCCCAGGAGGAGACCCATGCTAGTTGGAGATGTTCATGGAGGAGATGGGATTCATGGGAGGGATGCCACGTTGCAGCTGATGAGGACTGTGAGGAGTTTTCCTCCTGAGGAGGAAGAAGCAGCATAAACATGGGATGGACTGACTGCAACCCCCATTTTCTGTCCCCCTGTGCCACCGGGGGAGAGGAGGAAGAGAACTGGGAGATGAGCTGAACCCAGGAAGAGGCGAAGGGTGAGGGGAAGGCATTTGTAAGATATGTTTGTATTTGTCACTGTCATCCTCTGATTCAATTGGTAAATTGGTGTTGGTTGCATTGTTTAAATTCTATTTTTTTGTTTCCCCAAGCCAGGTCTGTCTTTTGGCCATGACCATAAATGGTGAACAATCCCTTCCTGTCCTTTGCGTCAACCCTTGAGTCTTTTGTTGCATTTTCTCCTCCCCATCCCATTGGAGTGGGGTAGGGCAAGCAAGCAGCTTTATGGTGCTTTATTGTTGGCTGGGTGGGCACAAACCACAACAGGGAACTTAAAGTTGGACCTTACATACTCAATTCCTTTCTGAATCTGGTTCTTAGTGATTTGCACATGATCGCAAAGGGCAGTTAAAGACCAAAAGAGTGAGTATAGGTAATACTATAAGAAGTCCTAGATTACACCTGGCTTTCTTAATCCACTGCAGTTTCTGAAGTTTGTTAGGACAAGTTAGAGAGCTGATTGATTGCAAACACTAACTCAGACATCAGTAATACTAAACTCAATATCTCTGTAGAATCAAATACCCCTTTTCCACTTTACATATCTGTCTAAAGATGGGTCAAAGAATGTACCTTCTCTTTTTTCTTTTCCTTCACTTTTTCTTTCCCTTCCCTTTCCTTCTCTCCTTCTCTGTTCTTCTTCCTCCTCCCTTTGCCTCTTCTCCCTTTCCCTTTCCACTTCTCTTTCTCATTTTGTTATATTGTGAAATTCTGTAAAATGGTCTTTCCAAAAGAAGTCCAAAAAACAACTTGGAGCAGAACAGAGGAATAAATTACTGTAACTCATGGTGAGGGATACCATACTGACCACAAATTCTATGGTTCATCCTTCTCTACAGCTTTCTCATCCTGCTTCAACAGACTCTATCACAGTGACTATAGTAGTATTAAACAATTCACAAAAGGGAGGCCTTTGAGCATGTGCTTATTGTAGTATCTGACCAATCAGCTCACATCCAGTACATCAATATGCCCCAGAAGGACTTAGTAACCTGCTCACTTGTTCACCTTAAGCATAGTTTCATCGTGGACCATGTGTGACATTGTTGCACAGAAGCAATGGTGCAATCACTGGTGTGCCAGCAGCAATTCTTGTCAGATAGAAAGCGGCACAATGATAAGAATCTAAGCCCTAAGGGATGGTTCTACCATGATATCCCTGCTGCAATTGTGACATTTGAACTTTCTCCCACCTGGGGTATAGAAGAAGGTCTGCAAGGCTTTGTGGTACAGAGCTGAGCCCCATGGTATCAGGGGCATTGTGTGATTTGAGGATTGAAAAACTCTTCCTCTTTTTTCATCTTGTGTTGCAGACATGCCAGAAGTTATTCTGTCATTGATGATGATGAAGTCTTTCTGGGTTCTGGGATTCCCTGATGCATCATATTTTTACTGGCCTATTTACATTTACACGTTTACACTTATCCCATTTCCTCGAACAGAACCAGATGTTATCTGTATTTTAAATGTAATATTGACTATTGACATGAAAATTAACAACTGATGTGATAACTAATAAATATAGTGACTACCAATACGAAAATTCAGTGAGTTCTTTATGGGGCTCATAATGATTCTGGGACAGCATAGCTTACACGTGGATGCATGATGCTTTGTCCAGAGAAAACTGTTGCCTTCTTATTAGCAATAATTTGTTTTTAGCTTTGCTGCCTTGTGTTTGTTACTTTAATAGGGCAAACAGAAGAAATTTCAGAGATGGAGTGGCATGTGCTGCTTGACACACTCTTTCCATGGCAAACAAGAAAAAAAAGGCGGGGGCCTGGGGTGTAGTTGTTGAAGTTTTATTTACTTTGACAAAACACAGCAGCCTTGTAACTGCAAAACCTGAAGTTTTGCAAAACCTGATGGGCTTTGTCTGTGTTCCTAATGCCCTAATTTTGTGCCAAGGGTCTGACAAAATCCATTGTAAATGTAATTTATTAAACTGTAAGTTAGGAATTGCATAGAGGAATGTCCAGCTAGTTAAGAGAGAAATTGTTCTTTATAATTGTTTCCATCTCGCGCTCTACATTAAAGCATTTTATGCTATGGCCAGCTATTCAAACATACAGTTCAGAGTATGTAGAATGTTGACACTTTACTCTGAAGTCTGGATTACTTCAAAAGCAATCACCCTCCACTTTCTGAACTCAGTATTGGTACTGGCTTCATTTCCCCCTTATTACTTTGAATTCCAACCAGGTGAATGCAGTTTTGCAGTACTTGAATGTAACTCCTCTCAGGAAGTGTTGATTGCAATGCTTTGTGTAGAAACAGGAATTTTATTTTCTGAGGTGTTTCTATAACAGCTCTGACCCCTGGCTATAAACCAGCACATTTGTGAGAGGAGGTGCTCTATGTACCCAGAGTGAACATGTGTGACACAGAGACCAGCAGTTGATCTACAGACACTAATGAAGGAAAACTGCTTTCGGATACCTGCCAACTTCTAATAATTGTTGGTTGTAGCAGACAGTCTCTAGTTACTACTAAAGCAAATTAAATTTTTTGTACCAACCGTGGCTTTCTTCCACTCTTCTACACCAATATTCATTCAGATGATCTGAATACTGACATGAATGCTAGGAAAGATAGGAAGTACAGCTTTCAAAAGCTGTGGAAGCAATATAGCTCTTGTTCCTCCAGGCACAGGCTGACCCATGAAAAGATGCGAGGATTTTGCAAGATTCAAAAGATACGTATTTCCATACAGGCAGTCAATTCTATCATTGCTCATTTCAGATTTTCTTGTGTTGGGCACCAGCCATCGCTGAAGACTGAAGTAAACAGGTGTCTTCTGAGATAGGAAGTGGGTGTCTTCTTTGTTGCTAACAGCGTATGACTCATGGCGTGCAGAAAAAAGTTGATGCTTACTAAGGCTGTTCTAGGGCTTTTATTTACATCTTTTCTTTCTATTGCAGACCAAATTGGGTCTACTTACTGCTGCATATATCCTTGCACTTGAAGTTATGCCAAGGCCAAGGCAAAACCTGCTATGATTAAACGTAAGTTTTTTTTTGGCTTGTGCCTTTGCCTTCCTTAAAAAGGCTTATGTTTGCCTTGATTACAAGTCTCATTCTGCAAAAGGAAGTGATTGCAGGAGGGAGAGTGAGCTGCAGAATCAACTTTCTATAGATTCAGACATTACTCCAGGCAGAGGTCACCATTTGCATTCCCAGGGCAAGCCTGATGTCCTGGTTCGAGTGAAAACTTGCTTGCTTGCTCGCTCTCCTTCTTTCTGGGGGCTCCCGGGCTCTTCTCCCCTCTTGGACTGCTTTGCCGGCTTTGCTTGGCTTGGCTCAGGTCCTCTTTTGGTTAAAGGAAACAGCCAAGTCCAGCAACAGAGCGGGGAGAGGGTCCTCCCCAAGCTGAATCAGTGTGAGTCAGAAGCAGATGCAAAGCCTGATGCCCCTGCAATTGGAGAGAAATACCTAAAACAGATCACCCAGTGTGGTCAGGTGATAATGGAGCACGCCCTTCTAGAGCTGCTGGATCTTCTGTACCACATTGGGGCGTGCAGGAAAGTGAAAGGCCACACCTGCAGGGAGGATTGGACAGGGCAGGTGACCCCAAACTGACCAACAAGGTATTCCATCCCATATACATCATATTTGGTATAAAGCAGAGAGATCTGAAGGGTCTATGGGCTTTTTGTTAGCTTGCTAGTTTTATTTTGCTTGCTTGTTATCTTGCTTGCTCACTTGCCCTCTTTCTGGGGGCTCCCAGGCTCTTCTCCCCTTTTGGAACACTTTGCCAGTTTTGCTTGGCTTGTCTCAGGTCCTCTTTCTGTTCCTTTCTTGGAGTATCCAAGGAGGACTCTGTCCATTCTGCCCTTGATCCCAATCAGTGTGTTCCTGAACCTGGTACTGGAATCCAGCCCCTGAACACAGCTCCCATCTGCTGTGGGGCCTGCTCTGGGACCCCCGGTGCCTACTCCATAGCACCAGTGGTGACAGTGATGTAATTACCATCGGGGGGGTTGGTTCAATAATGGTTTTGTATATATTTGAACATATTCTATTTTATTATTATTATTATTATTCAAACTGTTCTAATTTCCTTTTCTAATCACTAAATCTCTCTCCCTTATTCCTTTTCTCTTCCCCTTTAGGGAGGGAGGGAAGGGGGTTAACACAGAGACTCTGTTATAGGTCTAAGGGGCCACCCTGACCCTAAACCGTGACACCTGACACACAGCGTAATAGCAATAATAACTTTGAGTTTTTAAAATGTAAAGTGAAATTTGGACATTTTCTCAACATTCACCCACTTCCTCACTAAATTCTGAAATGTAACTGAGCCTTGGAAAATTGCTCTAACATCTCCCAGTTCAGCTGTGGTTCCTGAGAGTCAAACTCCCAGCTCTATGTCAGTTGGATGTAGAGATGTCCAAGATGCTATCAGCCATAGCAACCCTCCTCATGATGTGAGAAACTCATAGCATTTGATTCAGACTTTCTAGGGATGATTGTTCAAAGGCGAGGAATATAGAAAGACCTCTTGGGACTTTCATGCTCCCTGCTTTGAAGTCAAGTTTAGTCCAGGTTCTACTCGTCCAAGTCATGGGTCTTCACAAGTCCCTGCTTTGTACCAGGGCTTCTTTGCTTCTTGTAGTGGAGCTGAAAGCCATGAAGTCCCTTTCTCTGAGGAATTCTACAGAATTATGGGACTGTCCTCAAGCCATGAACTCTATACTCCCAGGTGAATTGAAGGAATCAGTTATACTTTTATTTTTAGTATCTCATTTCACATAACATGTGAAATATGGCAAAAGAAGCATGCTTGTACTTTGTCAGAAATTCATTGACAGTAACATGTTTTCTAAAAATCTTTAATCAATGGCTTCTTTTGAAAGCTCTCTTGATTAGAAAATTCCTTCTCACATTGTCACAGTTTAGGGTCAGGGCAGCCCCTAAGACCTAACAGATGCTCTCTGTTAATCCCCCTCCCTCCCCAAAGAGGAAGAGAAAGGGAATAAGGGAGAGAGACTTAGTGATTAGAAAAGGAAGCTAGAACAGCTTGAATGATTAATAATAATAATATAGAATATGGACAAATCTATACAAAACCAGTATCGAACCCAACCCCCTGATGTTAGTGACATCACCATCACCACTGATGCTGTAGAGCACGCACCGGGGGTCCCAGACTGGTCCCCGCAGCAGATGGGAGCTGTGTTCAGGAGCTGGATTCTGGTACCGGATTCAGGAACACGGGATCAAGGCAGTTCATTTAGTTCATGACTGTAGATTTCCATCTGTTGTAACAGTCTCTCAGGGTTGAAAAGATGAAATTCATCGCA